>CAUOFW020002136.1:828453-846931 GCA_963454935.2 Ilex paraguariensis | reverse complement strand
TGTGTGGTTATGGTATTATATTGGACCTCGGATGGGTCATGTAAATGTTGATTGCACAGATTGTGTTTTGGGGTAGAGCTTCCCGTACAAAGGAGACTCTGCCCGGATTTCGTTAAATTATGGATCCTAGTAAATGGGACACAACGGTGCGATATCGAGTTATACGGTATCCACGGGCATTCCATGAGTTGATGGGAAATTAACGGACCCCATGAATTTGGGGTGTCACAAACATCACAGTTCTCCACAAATGTTTCATGGGTCAACATTTTCGTTGAACATCTCGACATCAGAAATGCATCCAACTTCATAACTTAGAAGAAAACTTATACATGTTTCTTCCATTAACCTTTCTTCAGCACGTTCTCGTGCGATGTGACGGAGGTTGTAACGATTAAGACGAATTGTCATGCGATTGTTTTCAGCACGAAAACGATACAATGCACGCTCCAGTTGTTGAGGTATCTCAACTACCATATGGATGGCAATTTGTCGAGGCTTTCGTAAATTGCAAGTTTGCACATCTCCAATAAGATTTTCTCGCTCCGTCAGACGATATTGCAATTTGGNGGCCATGACACAGGAGCCTACAGTTGTAGGTGTAGGCCTTGTGCGAGCCGAGCCGCGGGCTAGAGGTGGACGACAAGGTCAGGGACGGGGGAGAGGGAGAGGGCATGCACATCATCACGATGATGTAGGTGTGTCATAGGTGACACAGGTTGTACACCAGGATGCTGAGCAGGAGGTTCGTAGACAGCCGATGCAACGTAGGCGACCACTTGCGTGTGGGACATGATGTTCATGTATTCATGGTGGCTTTTCTTCTTTTTTTTTCTACATTGTACAAATATTTTCTTTTGTACATAGATTGTCAATTACACAATCATATTTTGTTATAGTATTCTTCTATCAAATAGCATGATCTAGAGAAAAGAACACTAACTTACAACTTCATCACACAACAGTAAAATAATATTTCTACCCACAAACACTAACATAACACTTGTTCCACATCACTACCTTAACACTTTTCCATACAATATCGACTAGACATTTTATCTTTTGACACTAACATTAAGGAACAACCACACAACACTAACATCACAGTTCTCCACAAATGTTTCATGGGTCAACATTTTCGTTGAACATCTCGACATCAGAAATGCATCCAACTTCATAACTTAGAAGAAAACTTATACATGTTTCTTCCATTAACCTTTCTTCAGCACGTTCTCGTGCGATGTGACGGAGGTTGTAACGATTAAGACGAATTGTCATGCGATTGTTTTCAGCACGAAAACGATACAATGCACGCTCCAGTTGTTGAGGTGTCTCAACTACCATATGGATGGCAATTTGTCGAGGCTTTCGTAAATTGCAAGTTTGCACATCTCTAATAAGATTTTCTCGCTCCGTCAGACGATATTGCAATTCGACCCTCATGGTTCTTATGGAACTGCTACAATAATGTAAATGAAGATTCATTGGATAGAAAAACTCATCCTCTAAGGCCCAATGATAACCCATATTTTCATACAAAGTTCTAACACTATAATTCATGTTGGAAATAAGTTTTTGTCACTTACTTGCTTAAAGACGGTGAATATATAGTGAATACACAATTCTCCCAACAACTGACCATATCAATACAAATACTGTTTTGAAGTGACAACTAACTACTATGTCATAATGCTGAAGAAGAAAAAGTAACTACGCATGAGTACTTAATGTCATGTGTTGAAGTGACTACACCCTGAATGAATTTCACCAGACCATGTGGTGAATTGACAAAATCAGGAATGGTTTTCAACATACCATGGGTTGAACTAACTTAACCCTTAATGAGTTTATGCATATCAAGTGTTGAAGTGACAACACATATTTGATGATCCAAAAGATTGAAATGTCCTTACACTTGTCTGATGAATAACTATACCATATATGACCTCTGATCACTACACTATTTCACTTTTGACTGATATGATTTGTCTAACACAGTAGGCTTGGGACACTACTATTTAAACACCATTTTGACGTTGATATGGCAAACACAACATTATGTCTACATCAAATTTCTCTACGATCTTTAACAATCGTAGATGTGAATGGGTTTGGTTATTACAAGAGCAGAACGATGATTACATGAATGAGAGAATTTTCGATCCAAAAGAGTATTATGCAGGAGTACGACAAGAGTGATCTTTTCGTGCTAAAGAATCAGACGAACTATTTACACAACTAAGAGAACTTGGCATACCAGTGCCTCGNGGTCTTTTCATGCTAAAGAATCAGATGAACTATTTACACAACTAAGAAAACTTGGCATACCAGTGCCTCATAGACGATCACTAAAAATGCAATGCCGGAATAGAGAGGACTACGAATCAGCAGTAAAACAAGTTCAAAGAGAGGATAATAGAATGTTGGTTCGTAGGTCTCGCTATTATATGCTCCAACAAGCAAAAGACATGATGGGAACTGCACATGGACAAGAGTTAACACCAGTTGAGAAAAACAATATATTGTCTAACACACAATACATGTCAGATGATTATATGTCTGATGAAGCTTAACAAATTCTGCATTTGTTCATTTGTGAGATAGCAAGATTTTCTAAACAGTGTAGTGTCAAGTCATGTCAGTCCTTTGTATTTGAATTGTTGTGTATTTATTTTTTCATTGTGAACTCATTTCATTGCTTTGTTAGTGTAGTCAATCTAGTGACAAGTCATGTCAATCCTACTTTATCAGTGTAATTAGTCTCATGATAAGTCATGTCAGTCTTTTTGTCATTCACGAGGTATGTCAATACTTTATCAGTGTGAAGTCATATGATTGTTTTATCAGTGTGTCGTCATTTTACTGACAAGTCATGTTAGTCCTTTTGTCATTCATGAGTTATGTCATTACTTTATTAGTGTAGAGTAATATCATTACTTTACCTATGTCAAGTCATATTACTTGTACCCAGTAATTGTCTTGTCAAATTTATATATAATTGTATTTCGTGTCTATATAAACCATCCTTAATCATTGTGTACATCATAACCCTAAATATGTCAAAACGCACATCTAGCAGGCAATCCAGTCAAACCACCCAAGGTTCTTCATCACACAATGAACAACAAAGTTCATATTCACCCTACGAACGTCAATGCTCGACTGGTCGAGTAGCATGTGGTGTAGACATAGTTCGTTCAATTGAATCTTACACAGATTCTACCGGTGTAACTTGGTATGGACAAAAGCGTGAGTTCCGTAATGAGCTTATCGACCCTTATCACTCATTCGGTCAAGTTTAACACGTATTTGTGGGGCCTGCGACCGACTCTATGCCTCCTACTGTTCGTATCGAACCCACGCCAAGATGGTGACAGTTATATGATAAACATTGTGAGCTTGAAGTATACTATCGTTGGCATGAATTAATGGTACCGAAGGCACGTTCAGCCGATATATATGATCCACAAAATTCTACTAACCATAACGAGATCATAGCAAGGCTTGAACATGAAAATGATCAAATGCAACGTACACTTGATCATTTCCATGCAAAAATTGAGCATTTCGATCCTGATTATGCTAAGTTCAAATTTTGCAAGATCCGTTACTTGTTTCAGATACAGAACTTTCTGATTATTCCGATTTAAGTGATGATGCGTCTGACACTTTTATTCCATCGAGTTTATGTATATTGGGCAACCCTTTATGTTGTTTTCTACATCAACCAAGTTATTGACAAACTGTATTTCTTACAGTGTCATGTAATAAATTTGTTTTGTTTTAATGTATAAGTATATTTTTTCATATTTTAAAGTTTTGCACACTTTTGTAGATCTACTATAAATGTTCGATGAACTTATAACATAAAATTGAAATACATAATTTTTTAACATATACAAATCAAATTTCTAAAAAAAAAACGTTTTTAAAAACGTCATTTAAAGTGACGTTTTCCAAAAAAAGACTAAGTTTGTGAAATAAAGTTTTAGGGCTGACTAGGTTTGAAGAAAAGCTCCTCCAGATTGAGATACTTTTATGACGTGGGAAGTGAGATTATAATATTGAGATTTTTTTTTAATCAATTTATGCTCACATCAAGTAAAATGGGTGATGACTAAAATATAATTTCTTATTTATATTTTTTCTTTTTCGGATACTATGTGTAATGCGATTGAACTTCAAGCAATGGTAATATATTCTTATTAAAATGGGGAAACAATATGGTACCATCAGTGGTATCGTATCAAAAATTAAAACCTTTTAAGACAAAGATGTAATTTTTTTGAGGTGTAAGTTATAATTTTAAATGGCATAATCGATCATAAAATGTTGGAATTCATACTGAGATTTCATGATCAAGAGTGTCTGCAACTTAGTAAAGCACGGGTTAAAGAATGGGTTAAATACATACTTTTTGATATAGAAGTTTGATTTCAAAACACGCTTTTAAGTTTTTTTTATTAAATATATGTTTTACTAATATGTTTTTATATTGAAAAATATTAAATTAAATTATGTTTTTGTGAATTTTATTTTCGATTATAAAATAAGTTTAAAATTATTATGAAAAGGGAATTATATTTATTATGTAAATTGGCAAGAATTCTTGTATAAAAGGTGACTCTAGTTTTGGGGCTGACTCTAGTTTCGTTATGGGTTCCAAGTATTACTATGGTAGACCATGGCATGCAGTGTGACACAAGCCCCCATCGCCTTCTTTACCTAATCCCTAAATAGCAAGGCACACGCAGTTTTTGGCTTTGCTTTAGGACTTCTTAGAGTGATGATCTCTGCTCTGAAGTTGAAACACTCCATTAATGGATACAGAAAAGGACCAGAAGATAGGGTTATAACCGTGTAAGGACTCGGTCATGCAAGTAATGACTTCATTTACGATTAGGACAAATGGAGTGGGTGTCATAATGAAGCAATGACAACCAAAATCTGCATGTCAACGATATTTTCTGTTATTGAACATCCCATAACAACGTATCTATATATAATAAAGTATAAAATAATTTAAGTTTCAAAAAATAAATAAAATAATTTTTATTTTTTGCGGTTAAAATCTCTTTAAATTTTACTTTAAAATTAATCGAACGATTAATATTAACACTCTAAATTTAATAGAAAAAATAGGTCTCTAAGAGTGTGTGGTGATTTTCTAAAAGTAATTCAATGACTTATAACTTTTTATAACTACTTTAAACAAAAAGTAATGTTTGGAACCATCCCACCCCCATCACCACTACCATCACCGCCGCCAGCCCTCCACCACAACTACCCCCACCACCACCATCATCTCTGCCACAATAACCACCATCACTATTGTCGACGCCACTCTACCACCATCACCATCACCACCACACCCACTACCACCACCATAAGTCTATGAGTGCCAATAAATATGTTTTGATTAGGGGTATTAATCGAGATGAGTTATTAGCCTTGGCTAGAATAATACTCGATTCAAGTTTCATTTATTTTTTAAACAAGCTAATGTTGAATAATTTTTTAGACTCTTTTTTTTTTGCTCAGCTCGTTAATATGTAAAATAGTTGAGTTATTTGAGCTCGGCTCGAGTTTAGCTCAGGCTCGGGCACAGGTCGAGTTCTAAATAAGTTAAACTTGAACAATTTTTTAAACTCATTTAAAAAGACAAGTTCGACAAACTCAAATTCAATCTCACAAAACTCGATTCAATTAACATCTCAATCAAGGAAAAGTAACTAACGACTATGTTAATGGCAGGACAGAGGAGAAGGGGTTGAACAGTTGCAATACAGGTCAAGGTTAAAAGGGGAATATTATGGTACAAAATTTTTACTTCTGGGTCTTATCAAAAAGTAAAATAAATACTTAAAAACTAATAAATTTCATCCAAAAAGTGATTGTTGATCCTAGACTGTATTCACTGCAAGGGATGATTGGAATTATGACCCAACAAGCAGCGGGACTATTCCTACAAAAAAAAGTCGAAGGTGAGGGGGAGTCCAGCGGTTGATCCTTTAATTTTAAAGTCAAGAAAGAATGACAGAAAATAACTATATTTAGTTGGGAATGAATTATTTATTTATATGATTTATAGATTGACTTTTTTATAAGTCAAAAGATTGTATCATTGAAAAATATTCAACAACTATTTGAGTAAAACAACACTAAAAATGGAATAGAAGTTGACACCTTTTTATATAAATACTAGTAATTGTCCGTGCCTGAAGACACGTCGACACAAAAAATCCTTTACAACTTAAAAAAAAAAGTCATCACTTTGAAATAGTTTTTAAGATTGAAATTAAGGTAGTCCTTAATATTTTTTAAAAATTTCGGCAAAGTTTCCTTTAAAAATAGGAGCCCAAAAAAATTTAAACATGTCTACAAAATTTACAATCATATAACAATCATCATATCATAATACACCATATCACAACGATTCAATTATATTTTCCCCAAAATCATCAATACATATCCAACCACCAAAACAATCAACTTTCCATACCCAAAACCATTAATACATATCCAACCACCAAAACAACTATCATTACATTCCAAAATCATTATAAGCATGTGCAATTAGTTGACACCAAGCATGTTTCCATGTACAAAGAGAGAAACAATTTTCATCAATTTCATATTCTTTATAGCTAACACCAAGCATGCTTCCATGTATACCTGACAATGAGTGACATATACAAATTATCGTTAAATAGAATCAACATAATCATTGTCATCAAATCCATTACACTAAATTATTCAAAACAAACTAATGAATACACAAATGTGTGTGTGTGTGTGTGTTGTATGCGTGTCTAAGAAGTAGAGATAGACAAAGAAAGGGAGTAAGATAGGGGATTAATTGTACAACTGATTGATCAGTGAGGGGTTAGTCGTCGTTGGAGGTGGATGGGTTAGTACTGGATTGCAGATTGTTTGAATTTTGTCAGAGAGAATGTCATCATTATCAATTCACTAAACCTTCTCTTCATCAGTCCCCCAAATGTCCTCGTATCAATATGAACGCACTTTGCCCAATGGAGTGAATGTACAACCACCTAAATTATTCACATAAACAATCAAATTAACACAATATATATTTCTAGAAATAGTAAAATTATTTTGATGCAGTTACATAAGAGTAAAGTTACCTGATTATGTCAACTCCATCTACAAAAGTCCATTGTATATATTCTATCGTTTTCATTGGCAAATGTACTCCAATCCTGCAAAGATTGAACGTCATTATAAAACTAAAAGTTGAAACATTGGAAAGATCATATAATAAGTAGAAATAAACTTGTTTAAACTATACCATTTAAATGTTGTAAGAATCTTATAACAGAACTTCAGGGTAAACAATATTTGCGGTGCAATTTGACCCATCTTCAGGGAGGAGGACACTAATATGATCCAAAGATATGCATCTAGATAGTGTCATATAAAGGTATCCATGACTAAAAACAGGTGTCCGTAAATCAACCCAACGAACTTAACAGATTGTCCTTGGGTTTTATTGATTGTCATAGCATAAGTTAACCAAACAGGAAACTGACGTCTTGTCATTTGAAAAGGCAAGTCCAAAAACGTTGGTGCCAATGATATTCTCGGAATGAAAACTAAATTGTCAATTTTATCTCCATTTAATATTTGGGCTTCGATTACCCGTGAGTCACATCTAACAACCATCAGTCGCGTGCTATTACAAAGTTCATCTTTTGGTGTAATGTTCCGCAACAACATTATTAGGCATCCAACTTTCAACTCCAATTTAAAAGGTGGCAACCCTGAAGGATTCAGCGAGTTTAAGTACTCATTAGGATATCAATTCCTAATGGTACGATTAAGCTCATTACCTTCAGACATTTTATCTGCAGCTAAAAAAATAATTGTTTCTCCCGGAGAAATATTCAGTGCCGCAGCATTTATATCATTAACGTCATCATTGCGAGCAGACAAAATGGTGCGTTCAGTGAGAAAGTTCGGAGTCATTATACCAGCCACATCCAATCGTGAATAGATTTTAAATATCAATTCATTTAAACTGTGACACCTGTGTATAGTAGATGGAAGTTGCACGACTTCTTGTGGATTGGTCTCAATCTAAAAAGTGAAAGTATAATTAGTCAAAAAATAAAATATTAAATCAAAGTATCATGTCATGAAATTCAGGGTAAAATGAAATATTACCTCCATCAAGAAGTTAGAAAATTTAGCATTTCTGACGTCTGTGCGAGTTAATCGCATGTTTAAACCCAGAGTCAAAACATGTATATCTTTCCATAACAAAGACCATCTCAATGATGCACCCACAATTTGCTCGCGGACTCCTTTCGGTATAACGGGCAGAATTTGTCGAAAGTCTCTGCCTAGAACAACAGTGATACCCCCAAAAGATCTTTTATCATCTCTAATATCTTGAAGTGTGCGATCGACTGCCTCCACACAATATCGATGTTGCATAAGAACTTCATCCCATATTATCAATTTTGTTTCTCTAAACAACTCGGCATGCATTGATTGTTTAGTAAACCCACAAATCGAATTTTCAAGCGTTTCCAAAGGAATACAAAATGTAGAATGCGCGGTACGACCCCCAACCAATAACAATGAAGCAATACCAGATGAAGCCACAGTAACAACAACATATCCATGGCTACGCATTTTTGTTGCAATGGTGTTATACAAAAACGTCTTCACTGTTCCACCACCTCCGCTCAAAAAAAAGGTAGTTCCTTTATTTTCACATACTGACAATCTGATTGCAGTGTAAGCAGCAAGTTGTGCATCATTAAGGGCTTCAATATTAATTTGTGCACCAGTCTGTTGTGCTTCATTCTAGAGTTTTTGGTGCTCAAATAGTAATCGGTTGCCAACTATTGCATTCCAATTTCCAATTGGTTATGGCATGGGTGAAAAATCAAATAAACTCTTCCCTAACTCGTGGAGCAATTGATTCATCAAATATAAACCATAATCTTCAATTTGATCATCAGTTGGATTCAAAACACCAAACATAGTACGAATTTTGTGTGCTAAATCATCAAATATATGCGTTGAGAATTGATTCCATAGTGCAAGTGGATGCAATGAGAGCATTCTGTGAGAATAATAGCAAATAGTCTCCTTAATTGGTATCCCGTTCTCATAATTGAAGCCTCTTGCAGACATTGTATCCATTCTTCATCATCTTCAAGAAGTCCTCTTGTAACACATGCTAACTTGAATGTATCGTGCATAACATTATTTATCGTACGTAGACAGTCAAATGAAGTTGGTCCTCTAACAATAGTTAAAAGCAAACGCAGATAAAACCGCTAGCCTGAATTAAGGCTAGCAAAGTACATTCTACTAATTGCATAACCTCTTTGTCTTGGAGTCCACTTCTTGATGGTCATATTCCACACAAATTTTTATGAAAATTCCTGATAAGTTAATGCACGTGCAAACTCATGTGAAGCGCAGCAAGTAAAAAAGCCAATTAAAGTTGTATCTTGTTGTGCACCTTTAGAAATGATTGTACCAAAAGATTCAGCAGGGTTAAAGACCACACGATGCATCCCAGGTAAATGAAGTGTCAATCGTACAACTAACGGAATCTCTTCATGTAAAGGATTACCAAATAATCGCCAAGCACCTTCAGGAGGTCCAATATACCTTGCATCAAGATATTGTTGTATCTCATTAATTTTTCCAAGCACCATAGTTACGCGATCATCTCCTTTATAAATATACTTGTGAATGTATTTCACACATTTGATTCCCGTACAAACTTCAACGTTGATATGACAATTGACCAATCTTGATAGATACGGATTATGTGGTACAACATCTCTATTATCAATTTCTTGCCCCCTCACGATGTACTTCTGACCAATATTACGACGATGATAAACAGGATATCCATCGTAGTCCATGCTTGTTGATTCCACAAATGCTTGAGGGTACCTCTTGGTGCACACCCCATTTTCCATACATGGTACTTGTGGGTTTCGAGTACCACATGGTCCGTGGATCATGCAACTTATGATTGTTTTAAAAAGTAATGGGTCAGTTTGACAATCTAGAAATTCAACACTCACTACTTTGTCTACTTGAGCACATGTCTGAATTTTATCTGAACCGTGAAGAAACAGAAGTGCATGCATATGTGGTAGGCCTCTTTTTTGGAATTCAATTGTAAAAATATGTGCCACATTTCTACCAAAGATTGAATTTGTTTCTATCTCCTTCATCAAGAAACTTCGCTTCAACTCAAAAACACGGGCCACTAAATCAGGACGATTAGTAGGGATCTGATTTGGCAATAACGATTTAGTAATTTCTGGCCAACTGGGACTTGCAGTCATAGTTAGAAAAATATCTGGGTGTTGATTATACCGCATGATAGTCATTGAATCTTGAAAAATTTTAAACATATGTCTTCCACTGCCAGTGAACGAAGATGGCAAAACCATTCGTTTGTCAACTTGTTCAGGACCAAGCTCATCTACACAAACATCTGTAAGACCTTGGTAAAGTTCTGCACGAAGCTTTGATTAATTCAACTTGTAGTATGTCAATCGATTTTGTTCAGTAGCGGCCCAAGCATCCACTACAAATTCCTAGAATAGTTTTTCAGCTCTCAAAATAGTTGAATACTCAGTGTCACGTTGGAACATACGATAACTGTAATATTGCAATTAAGTCAGTCGAGTAGATGAAAGTTGACCCTGTGACACGTTCCACTGTCTCAAATCTGGATTTCATCCTAGCTCATCATAAGGAAACAATAACACGTAATGCAATGGTAAATAGGCCGGGTGACACTCATTAATTTGCATTAACTGATTGTCCCCCCTCAAATGTAACACAATATCTCTCATTCCACTCGACTCAGTTCCATCTCCCGGTAATATTACAGCAATCTCATCCGTTGTTGGGAGATTATATCGACGCCAATCTGTTACAGCACTATAGTGAAGATAGGCAGGTAAATTTTGCCCTATCAATTCCAATTCACTTAAAATTGTGTGAGCTTGCTGAAATTTTGTGAGAAATAGATTTACGTGCAATAAACAATCTTGAATAGTTTTTAAAACATCCCTTCTCAAGTTAGGATTTCTATTGCTGCAAACATCTAAAGCTGAATTTGGATCATAAATGTACAACTGAGGGTAAATGGGTTCACGCCCTGGTTGTGGTATTAGTGATCCTGTTCGATGGCGTAATTCTCCATGGATAGTGAATGTTCTAGGCTCCCTTCTAACAATTAATCTTTCATCCAAAGTAGTATCAAGACTCGTAAAAGTATTAGCTGCATTATATTCTCGTGTATGTTGACGAAATGATTTTGATTGTTCATCATTATGATCATACAATGTTTTAAGCGACAAAAGGGGTGTAATAAGTGAAGGTAGCCTAATTTTGCCTTGCAAACAACATTTACCAAATAAAGGATTTGATACAAATGAATGTGCTAATTTTTCAGCAAGCCAGTGTAAGGCGGAACAATGAGTACATGTTCGATTCATCAAGTCGAGGAAATGACGATTTGGAATTTTGTGTCCCCGAGGATCAAGTATAACACTCATAGCTGCACCTTCTTCTACTACGTATGAACTACATATCAAATTTAGATGTCATACAAACTTAAAAGAATAACATGAATAAGACAGCAAGAGTAAGAATATGACATTATAACTTATAACAAACACTTGTTGCCTTCATTCGGATTAGGAATTTGTTGAAACATGTTTGTCACATACGATGGCCCTGAGGAACGCAGGGAAAGTGGTTCCAAGGGTGTTGTTGTGATTCTGTCAAGGTTTTGAGCAGGTAATTCTAGAAGCATTGTAGTAACAGACAACACACCTAAGACATTTGGTGGCCCAACAACAGGTATTTCCATAGAACACCGAGAGAATGGCTGTAATCGTGTTGGTGTTCCTTCGATCAAGTTTTGAGGAGGATCTTTTTGAATCATGATGGGCACAGATAACAACCCTGAAACATTTATTGTGGAGTCTGCATCAAGATTTTGGAGCATGGTGGTTGACAATGACTCTAAGACATTTGCTCGTGTTGTTGTGCCTTCGATCAAGTTTTGAAGAGGATCTTCTTGAAAGATGATAGGCACTGACAACAATTCTAAAACATTCATTGTGGTGCATGATGGTCGACCATGATTCTAAGACATTTGTTCGTATTGATGTACCTTCGATTAGGTCTGGAGGAGGATATTCTTGAATCATGATGGGTACAGATAACAGTTCTAGAACATTTGTGGTGTCTTCATCAAGAGTTTGGAGCATGGTGTTGGATGATGAATCAAAGTCAGTTGTAGTCACTATACTTTCTAATACTGGATGGGGTAGTTCGATAGGCGAAGTCATCGATTGAAGGCGGGATCGTTTATTTGATTCTCGTCCTAGGCATGCTAGGCGATGACGGGTCAATGGTAAAGAGGGGAAAAATCTAGGTTGAACGGTGGCACATTGTCTTGATCTCTCTCGTTCTTGACGTGCACGTTGTCCCAATTGACGTTTGGAGCACACGTTTTCTTTTCCGACATAACGCATTTCTGGCTCAAGACTTGCACATTGTATCAAATTTGCTTTTGATATGACATTATTGTTTTGTGCCTGACAAAAAATAATTAGAAACTAATTATTAAACGCATCTCTTATCATAGTGATACCTTTGGCAATATTAACCTGTGCAAGCTACTGTAAACCATTCAAACACTATTATGTTATAAATTTGTTGCTTAAATGTATCGCTTCTCTTAATATGTTTAAATCCATAATTGTTTACCAAAGATCCTGTATAACTTCATAATTATAATAAGATGAACTACTTTGTACAGTCAAAAATTAAAATAATTGATTTTAATAAATAATCATATGATCTACACTCACGGTGATTTATTATTGAACCACATTGTGCAACAAAAAATCAAAAAAAAATGAGAAAAAATTGGTAAAATACAACATCATTCACAAAGATGATACATACATGTTATCTTTAAAACAATTTTACCAAAGCTTCCTTTGAAAACTGATCCAATTGACAATATTAAGCTGTGTGTACAACTCATAATGTTTGTAGGTGCCTACATTAAGTTCCCAACTTTATATACAATCTATCATTAGGATCAAACACACACAAAAGCTCCAAAAAATGAGTAAACATCTTTATTTTTTCTCTATTTTTTTTATATTCTGAAGATAAAAAAAAAATCATAAACATTTTTATACACATAAAACCATAGAGAAAAAATAGGATGAGAAGTCATACCAGTTGACAAACTGGACTTTTTGTTCCTATGTTAGAAGAGGTTGCTTTTTCTTTCCTCTTATATCTGGCATTCGTCGATGAATTTGACATTTTTTCCTCCTTTAATAAAAAAAAACATACATATAATGTAAGAAAACGCTAGAAAAAAAATTGGGTTTGTCATATAAGTAGAGTAAACAAAAATATAACAGTCGAAAACACTCAAACTATAATATTAAAGTTATTCCAAAACTTATCAAACTTATTCGAAAAAAACACTCAAACTAACACCCAACGTTAGAGTGCAAAATTGATATAAAATTGACTAAAAAAATTGAGTGTTAAAAATAGATTAGTGTTGCATTCATATACCAAAATAGATTAAAAACTTCACTGAAAAAAATTCTATAATAGACCAAAATCAAGTGAAAGAAAATATATAGTGGACCAAAACACACCTGTAGAGAGCCCAAAATGTGATTTAATGAGAATTCTCTCTCTCACACAAACACATGAAATCTTAATTTAATGAGAATTTACATTAGACATGTGCTCTAAGTTTCAATTCTTCTTAGGGGTGACCAAAGTAAAAATTATGCATAGATCTTTATCATAATAGATGGTTCATAAATTTTGCCTTAGTCAGTCATTGTGTCAGATTTATTCTCAATGGATCAAATGAAAATGATATATGTATGTATGAGGAATTTCAAGTCTTTAGAAAAGCACTATAGGATTTGTTTGATGCAAATATAATTGTTAAAATACAACAACATTCCCAAAGCTGATACACACAGGTTGTTATCTTTAAACCAATTTTGACAAAGCTTCATTTTGAAAACTCATCCAATTGGCAATACTAAACTGTGTGTAGAACTCATAATTTTTGTAGGTGTCATGTAAATGGAGTAAACATCATTAAGGATCCAAAATTGACATAAAAGCTTCATTATTTGCACTAATTTGAAGCTAACAAAATTAAAAAAAAATCATAAATACCTTTATGCACATAAAACCATAGAGAAAAAATATGATGAAAAGTCATACCAATTGAAAAACTGTAGCTTTTTCTTTTCCCTTAGATTTGACATTCGTCGATGAATTTGACATTTTTTCCTCCTTTAATAAAAAAAATAATGCAGATAATGTAAGAAAATGCTAATAAAAAAAATTGACACGAAAGCTTCATTATTTGACACTAATCTAAAGCTAACAAAACTAATTTAGCATTTAGCATTTGAAATTGCTAAATTATATGAATTGGTTTCGACTAACAAAACTAATAGTCGAAACCAATTTAGCATTTGAAAACATCAAATCTATAACAGTCAAACTATAACATTAAAGCTATAACAAAACTTATTCGAAAAAACACTAAAATTAACACCTACTAAAATTGTTTGACAAACTTTTAGTTTTGAAAAATAAATAATTGACTAAAAAAAGTGTTATCCCTCTCTCCCTCCTCATTTAGTGTTGCATTCATATACCAAAAATGGATAAAAAACCAAAATCAAAAAATAGACTTCATAAGTTTTCCCAATAACCAAAAAACATAGGAATCAAAAATTAAAATTACCAAATACCAACAAAGGACATGAAATTAAGCGAAAATGACTAAATTCAACAAAAGGCAGACCCAAATAAAGAGTGGTGGCTTGCGTGTAGGGTTTTTGCATCAATTATGGATTGGTTGGTGAGTGAGTGTGTGGATGGGTGGCTAAGAGATCGAAGAGGGTTTGTGTAGAGAAAAGAGAGAGATAAATACCTCATATGATGGTAGACATTGCTGGTGTTCTTGGGGTGCTAGAGGGTCGTTGGTGGATTGGTAGACGCAACTTATAATTTCAATCAAAATAACAATAACAGTCAAAGTAATCCTATTTCATCAATTTAACCCTCAATAATCATCATCACAACATTCTATTTCATGCAACTAAGAAAACCCTATTTCATTAAAGTATGAAAGTAACACTCAATTTTAGTCAAAGTAATCCTAACATTCAATATTTAAACCCTAAAGTTCAATAGCAAACTCAACTTCCAAGTTCACAAACATTAATCACCAATACCCTATGTTATAAAATTAGAACCCAATCGATTGTTAAAAAAAAAAAAAAAACCATAACATTCCATTTCATATGATTAAAAACTCTAATGCTATTTCATGAAAGTAACACCAAATCTCAATCAAAATAATTCATTCAATCAAAAAACTAAAACCAACTTCCAATTTCACAAATATTAAGCACCAAAACCCTAACATTCAATTTTAAAACCCAACTTCCAATTTCACTAATATTAAGCACCAAAACCCTATGTTATAAAATTAACACCCAATTTGCATAAAAAAAAAAAGATAACATTCCAATTTCATAACAACCCTAACAAACCCAAACCATAACATTCCAAATTAATAAAACCCAATCGCAATCCAAAATTAACCAAACATTCAATTTAAAAACCATAAGAGTAGCCACTNAACATTCCAAATTAATAAAACCCAATCGCAATCCAAAATAAACCAAACATTCAATTTAAAAACCATAAGAATAGCCACTAATTTGAAATGTAACAAACACGATGTCATGGAAACCCCAATTTGAAAATTAGCCACTAATTTGAACACCCAAATTAACATCCAAAAAATTGCTTTAAAATATGTGTGCTTGTTGTTTGTGTGTGTGTGAATATGACTGTGTGGTGTGTGTAAGCAATTGTCTCTGTGTGTGTGTATCTATTGCCTCTCTCTTTCTGTGATATATGTGTACTACTACCTGTGTGTGTGTGTGTGTTCGAACATGTGTGTGTTGTGTGTATGTATTGTGTGTGTGTGCGCGAAGAGAGAGAGGAAGTTACCTGGGCTCGTTCCTGAGAGAGAGAGAGAGAGAGAGACGTTTGAATTGGGAGGAGCAAGAGAGAGAGAGAAAGACGTTTGAATTGGGTGGAATATTGATAAAAAAATTAGGAGGATTGATTTGGGTAGAATGGATTGTGAACCATTGAATTTAATTAGATGAATTTAGATGAGATCTGAACCGTTCTTCTACTTTTCTAAATTAGGAGGATTGATTTCAATTGGAAACTTTTGAAATTGATGAAAGTAACACTCAATTTCCATCAAAGTAATCCTAACTTTCAATTTTTAGACCCTAAAGTTCAATAGCAAACCCAACTTCCAAGTTCACAAACATTAATCATCAAAACCCAATTGGAAAAACAAAAAAAAACAAAACCGTAACATTTTAATTTAATCAAAAACCCAACAAAACCAAAANAAAACCATAACATTTTAATTTAATCAAAAACCCAACAAAACCAAAACATTCCAATTTCATAAAAACCAAAACCATAACATTTCAAATTAATTAACATTCCATTTTATATGATTAACAAAACTCTAACGCTATTTCATAAAAGTAACACCAAATGTCAATCAAAATAATTCATTCAATCAAAAAACTAAAACCATATTTCAATCAAAATACCCTAACATTCAATTTTAAAACCCAACTTCCAATTTCACAAATATTAAGCACCAAAACCCAAACCATAACATTCCAATTTGCATAAAAAAAAACAATAACATTCCAAATTAACACCCAATTTGCAAAAAAAAAAAAAACAATAACATTCCAAATTAATAAACAAAACCCAAACATCCAAAAAATGAAATTCAAACCCAACCGCAATCCAAAATAAACCAAACATTCAATTTAAAACCCATAACCATTAATATTCAATCAAAACCCAATTTTTTTTACTGGGAAAACTTATTGTTACATTCCGAAAAAACGGAAATAAAACTTTCGTTTGAAACACTATCTTTCCTTTGAAACACTTCCAAGATTCTTGAATCAGCCACCAAATCTATCTTTCCTTTGAAACACTTCCAAGATTCCAACCTTGGAGCGAAACTAAAGTAAATTTATGCCTACCATGAACTTCATTGCAAAATCTAGCTCCAGTAAATTGTTAACAGTCTCAATTTACTGGATAATCAGGACACAAAACCATTAAATGCCGTTTGCCTCAACTATATGTTCCAGTTCCAACAGAAAAAAAGAAAAGAAGTAATACCCCTTTTGTGTGTGCANAGAAAGACGTTTGAATTGGGTGGAATATTGATAAAAAAAAAAAATGGGTGGCGTGTGTGTAGGTATAGTGGGCAGGAGGATGTATTTGGGTGGAATGGATTATGAACCATTGGATTTAATTAGATGAATTTAGATGAGATCTGAACCGTTCTTCTACTTTTCTAAATTAGGGGATTGATTTCAATTGGAAACTTTTGAAATTGATGAAAGTAACACTCAATTTCAATCAAAGTAATCCTAACTTTCAATTTTTAAACCCTAAAGTTCAATAGCAAACCCAACTTCCAAGTTCACAAACATTAATCATCAAAACCCAATTGGAAAAACAAAAAAAAACAAAACCGTAACATTTTAATTTAATCAAAAACCCAACAAAACCAAAACATTCCAATTTCATAAAAACCAAAACCATAACATTTCAAATTAATTAACATTCCATTTCATATGATTAACAAAACTCTAACTCTATTTCATAAAAGTAACACCAAATCTCAATCAAAATAATTCATTCAATCAAAAAACTAAAACCATATTTCAATCAAAATACCCTATCATTCAAGTTAAAACCCAACTTCTAATTTCACAAATATTAAGCACCAAAACCCAAACCATAACATTCCAATTTGCATAAAAAACAACAATAACATTGAATGCAGTTTGCCTCAACTATATTTTTTAGTTCCAACAGAAAAAAAGAAAAGAAGTAATACCCCTTCTGTGTGTGCGCGATATGTTGAAACTGGTGTGTGGGTTTTGACTGTGTGTGTCATGAGAGAGAGAGAATGAGAGAGAGGTGTACCGGCAATCGGACAGAGAGATAGGGCAGCTTCTCTTGTGGATTGGAATTACTCGGCATGGCAGAGGCAATCGGCAATTGACAATCGGACAGAGAGATGTGGGTTTTTGACTGTGTGTGTCGTGAGAGAGAAAGAGAGAGAGCGAACGACAGAGAGATGAGGTAGTTGGGTTTTGCTTGGGATGGGATGGGTCAGCTGGGTGGCGTGTGTGTGTCGTTAAAATGGGCGGGAGGATGAATTTGGGTGGGATAGATTATGGGCCATTGGATGAGTTTAAATGAATTTAGATGAAATCTGAACCATTTATTTAAATTTAAATTAAATCCTAAC
>CAUOFW020002136.1:800050-827312 GCA_963454935.2 Ilex paraguariensis | reverse complement strand
CCAAATTAATAAACAAAACCCAAACATCCAAAAAATGAAATTCAAACCCAACCGCAATCCAAAATAAACCAAACATTCAATTTAAAACCCATAACCATTAATATTCAATCAAAACCCAATTTTTTTTACTGGGAAAACTTATTGTTACATTCCGAAAAAACGGAAATAAAACTTTCGTTTGAAACACTATCTTTCCTTTGAAACACTTCCAAGATTCTTGAATCAGCCACCAAATCTATCTTTCCTTTGAAACACTTCCAAGATTCCAACCTTGGAACGAAACTAAAGTAAATTTATGCCTACCATGAACTTCATTGCAAAATCTAGCTCCAGTAAATTGTTAACAGTCTCAATTTACTGGATAATCAGGACACAAAACCATTAAATGCCGTTTGCCTCAACTATATGTTCCAGTTCCAACAGAAAAAAAGAAAAGAAGTAATACCCCTTTTGTGTGTGCACGATATGTTGAAAAAACCCAAAAGTTCAAACCAAAATGAAGGTTGTGTGTGTGTGTGTGCTGGTGTGTGTGGGTTTTGACTGTATGTGTCATGAGAGAGAGAGGTGTACCTGCAATCGGACAGAGAGATGGGGCAGCTTCTCTTATGGACTGGAATTACTCGGCATGGCAGAGGCAATTGGCAATCGACAATCGGACAGAGATATGTGGGTTTTTGACTGTGTATGTCGAGAGAGAGAGAGAGAGAGAGAGAGAGAGAGAGCGAGCGAGTGACAGAGAGATAGGGTAGTTAGGTTTTGCTTGGGATGGGATGGGATGGGTCAGCTGGGTGGCGTGTGTGTGTCGTTAAAGTGGGCGGGAGGATGAATTTAGGTGGGATAGATTATGGGCCATTGGATGAGTTTAGATGAAATCTGAACCATTTATTTAAATTTTAATTAAATCATAACCGTTGTTCTGCTTTTCTAAATTGAGGGGTTGATTTCAATTGAAAAATTTTGAATTTCTCTCTATCTTTTTAGTATAGATCTCAACTGATTTGAATTAATCAAAATGAATTGAGTTAAGGAACTATCAAACTAGAGCGTTGATGAGCAAAAAGCTAAGTTCTTCCTAAATCTAGAGTTCGTCTTATCAAACTAATGAGTTTATATGCTGAGCTCGTGCCCACATGTTCACTTCGTGTCTAATTTACCATCATCAATGATAAACTTCAATTCAAAAGATGGTAAACAAACTTAAAAAATTATAAATAAACCAAAAAAATGAATGGACCATAAAAATTAGTAAACTACACTAAAAAAAATGATATAAATACTCCAAAAAAATATCTAATATTATAAAAAGAATGGATAACATAATCAAACTACTTTTGTTTTTTTTTACAACCAATCAAATCCGTTAAAAAGGAGCAAAGCTACTGATTTCAGTTTCCCCCAGAAAACAGTACAGAAAGAGATGGGACCCGCATTTTCTCAAAGGTGAGAGAGATGGGTATTCTTCGGGTAGTGTACGAATGAGGACCATTCTTTACTGTTTTAGGGATTTTATTGTACCATAGAGGGGTTGGGGTTAGGGTCCTTGGGGACTTTTGGTTGGGCATTATGAGCAGCTCTCTGGAGTGAAACCAAAGCAAACGACCAAAAGAGAAAAGGCACTCAATTGCTATACGTCACCGTTTCAGGAACGGTTTTTATGGCTTCTTTACATTTAGGATTTGATGATTACGTTTACCGACAAAAAAAGTTCAGTAGTACATCTATAAAATTTATTATTTTTATTAATTATTTTATAATTCAAAAAAAATTATTATTTTTATAGATAATTTATTATTTGTATTGATATTTTTATCACTGGTATAAGTATTTTTATAACTATTGTTATAATTATTTTTACTATTTTTTTTGGTACAAAAAAATTATTATTTTTGTAAATGATTTATCAAATTTGTGAGTGTTTTTATCACTGTCGTAAATATTTTTTTTCTTTGTTATAGTAACTATTTTTATCACTTTTTTCGATTACAACAATAATACAAACACTCATAAATATGATAAAAATATTCATAAATATAATAAAAAATTATAGGATCCCAAAATTTATTTTTTGGATACCGTATACAACTTCTTACATTTACTTCCAATGAAATGAGAGAGCTTAGATAGGTACTGTTCAGCTTGGNCATAAATATCATAAAAATATTCATAAATATAATAAAAAATTATAGGATCCCAAAATTTATTTTTTGGATACGGTATAGGCATTGTTCGTAATATCTCTTATAATGTGGGCAATAATGTTAATTAAATCTAATTTATCAACATTATTTACTAACCTAATTAGGGGTAACCCATGTCTTATGAAAGTACGATACATTGTAAATAATTTTGGAAAAAATGTTGATAATCGTCAAATAAATCTATTTAAGATCGTCGGATGAATTTATTGAATCATGTCTTGTATAACATAGATCTATCACAACAACTAGCATTAGTGATGAGGTGTATTATATTCCAAACCACTCTTCATCAAAACAGTCAAGGTCGAATCCACAACACTGTTCAAAATGTTGGACAACAGTGTATCCCACCCAACACCTTATGTTTCGATACAAACTATAAGTTTCATGTGACTGTTAAATAATCTGACTGGTCACCACCAAAATAAGCCAATGTTGTTTCGCACTGTCTAAATATGACATAAATTTTTTATCCAATGTTATAAAAATTAGACCGAATCGAGCGGTCGACCTGGTGAACTTAGCCCTAAATCGGTCTGATTTACTAATTGACTGCCTATGCAACTGAAACAACTGTAAATTGCAAAATTGACCCATTTTGGAGAAAGTTAGTGACTCGGACAGATTTTTAAAATCGGTTAGTTAAAATTTTTAGTGATATAAAAAGAAAAAAGTAAAACTTTTTTTTTGGTGTAATTTTATCCTAAACCAGATCCAATTCCAGACAGCAGATGTACTTCAGGAAGCAGATCTCTTCTTCATTCGTCTTCTCCAATTCTCTTCAGTCATCTTCTCCTCAGCCAGCCTCGATCTTCTCCTCAACTGTAACTGTTAAGTCTTCTCCTTTCTCTCTCTCTGTCACACACACTATCCAGACTAAATCTTCTCCTCTCTCTCTCTCTCTCTACATACTTACACACACGGTTAGTATTCACATTTCACACACACACTCATCCACGCACAGAGTCGNCTCTCTCTCTGTCACACACACTATCCAGACTAAATCTTCTCCTCTCTCTCTCTCTCTACATACTTACACACACGATTAGTATTCACATTTCACACACACACGGTTAGTATTTCTTTTCTCTACTTAGCTTCCTACATTGTACGACAGATTGTATGCATTGTGAACATATATTTATTTTATTTTACCTTAATTATTATGTTTGATAATTATTTTTATTATATAACCACTCTGACCAGTTGACCAACGCTTGAACCAGTGCACCATTGAATCAATCCCTTCACCAGTTTGAGGTCCAATCCGATTCTGATAACTATGCTTTCATCATATTTCAATTTTTCCTGTTTGATATTTCATGCGTATCACTGGATACTATTCCGCACACTGCCCATATGTCCCAATGTTTTCTAAGTCAACTGACTGATAATGAACTTGAACTAGGACCCAACAATGAAAATTGGAGGTGGGTCAAGAAACAATAAAGTTATGCATCTCAAATGAGTTTTTATTAAATAGTGTATCCTAAATAAAGTGGTGAAAATCTATGCATTGAATGTTTAGTGGGAGTAAATAGAACTCACTAATCCAATCACTTATACTGATTTAATATACAAAATTTGATAAGCACAACAATACTCATCTCGAAAACCGAAAATATCTATACCAGTATACCACTTGAGTTGTTTGATACCCGATATAACCAGCATAACATCTCAGAGTTACTACATCTTGGAACCCTTACATTTCAATCATGTTCTATCAGCCAGCCTTTGCAGTGGTCCTTCTTTTCTTTTACATAAAGCTGCAATATATACTTTTGGGACCATATTGGAAAAAAGGGGGAGAAATTTTGGAACCTCGACACCCTAAATAGAAGGGGATTGGCTACGGTACCTAAAAAAATTTTGGTATCGTTCCACTTACCAATTTTTTTTATAGAGCTTATCAAATTTTAGAATTCATTCATTTTTTGGGTTCGCTTATCATCTTTTGGGCTTAGTTATTACATTTTGGTATAGAACTTATTACTTTTTGGTATTTTTTTAATTTTGCGGTGAAAAGTATGCTATTAGAAGTGGTCTAGTGGTCAATTCTATCCTCTTTCAAACAAGATGTCTCAGGTTCGATATTTTTCACACCCCTAAAAGGTAAGTCACCCTTGTTTCTTAGAAGACATATCTTTAAATTTGTTTGAGTTATGATGGTCAACTCAGAGCTCACAAGAATAATCGATAGAAATCTGAACACCTTATAACAAAAAAAAAAAGTAAAAATCGGTATCATAATATTATCCATAAATAGATGCCTCATAATAAGATGAACAAAACAAATAGATTAATTGAAAATTTGAGAAGAATGCTTTCCCCACTCAAACAGCTATGATCACGCGTGCATCCCAAAGGTGTCCCTCTCTAACAATCTCATATTCTCATTATAAGTTGGGGTGGTTTTTAACCATCAACCCAAACCTTCTAGGCTAGATTGTAGGAGAGGCCAAGGTGGGCAAGGCTCGGAAAAAACCCACTGGATTGACCCAAAAACCTAGTGGTAATCAGGCCATGGACTGGCGACATGTATGAGGCCCATGGTTAGGATTGTGGGTCACATTTTGCCACATTGGGTTGGCCCATCAAACATTTTTTGAAGGCCGATACACAATAAAGTACTTAATAATTGTGCAAAAGTTATTTAGAAAAAACATTTTGTACATAGGTCCATTATTTTCATGAATAACAAAAATACCTACAAGGTAATACTAACCAGCACAACGACTAGGTTTAATTTGGAAATAGCCGGAAGTCATGCACTAATTTCATTAAATCTGACAACTAATATATCACTTAAAACACAGGTTTCAAAATTTAAACAAAATCTGTCATGTTGATATACATTGATAAAATTATGTCATCACATGTATGTGAATAAATTGATTGTGTGTTGGACACGCAATGATTCGTACGAAGCAATGTGACATGGCGGTGTTACATCACAGTATAACAATACAATTAACACTTTTTTATTTGTTACATTATGACAAAAAAATGTACAATTACATATCCTGATTTTTGCATAAATTAAATGTTATGCTTGAAATAGTGTGACATGACATCGTATTATTAAAAACATAACAGTGTTATATCATAATGTAACAACACAATTAAACATGGTAAGAGGTCTATGTTCACGAGAAGATGAAGAGCACATATATATCTAATAGTACTTAAAAATGTCAGCATCTGTGAAAAATTTTTGATTTTTTATTTTATCGTTAATTATTATTATAAAGTCAATAATATTTACATATTACTTTCATCTCATTTTTATTTTTATACCTATTTGAATTTAAAGTTATTTTGAACTCTTTTACTACAGTATTTGACTTCTAAATTCTTTATTACTTTCATACACTTTTTATTTTTTATACCTATTTGACTTCTATGTTATTTTGGACTCTTCTATTAATAGTATTTGAATTATAAATTCGTTTGCACTCATTTATTAGTAGTACATTTTCTATATCTATGTAAACAGAAAATTGTCTAATGGATTAAGGAAATATTTAAACAAATGACAAATTAAATACTCAAATAGGGGTAGAATAGATCAATAATTAAGTTTAACAATATTAAAATAAGAATTAATTATTTTACACATAATTTATAATTCAATTTAATTACATATATAATTTGAATTTATTTTGAAAAATTGTTATTTAAATATATTCATGTTCAACGCACGTCGTGTGTTCCTAGTGTTAAAAAAAGCTAACCACAACAGCAAATGTTTTTATTAGATTTAAATACAACCACTACTAATTAACATGGAAAAAAAAAAGAAGAAAAAAATAAAGTGTTGACATTATATTCTACCCAAACCTGACGTGAAGAAGAAGATAAACTCGTTCAAGTAGAAGAAGATCACTAGTCATTTAAGTTGGAAAAAGACAACACTCGTTGAAGAGACCACCAGCCGTTGAAGAATTCCACCAGCCGTTGAAGAAGAAGATGATATACGGTTAAAATTCAAATATCCTAATCTATTAAAATAGGAAACAATTGATATAATAAAACAGATCCCACAAAAAAAGGAATTGTCAAACTGAAGAGTCCCTAAATTATAGAAAATGATATTTGAGTAAAGGAAGTATTTTATAAACTACTAATGTGTATCTACACACAAGACATTTCCAACTATGAGTACTTATCTACAATAGATTTTCAGTAAGAAATTTTCCCACAAATAAGTAGTTTGTACGGTATGTATCCATAATTTCTCAATTAAATTTTGGAAATTTTACATTTTACTATTCTAATTAAACTTTACATCCACTTCGGAAAGAAAGTCTATTTCCATCCCATTTGATTGGTAAGAGGGATGACAAAATGAGGGTAAAGTTATTTTCTTTTGATTTGTTTGGTAGTATGAGAGAGAGAAGGAGGAAAAAATATTTGTCCATTTTACCATAATACCCACAAAGCCATTATCCACATATATTTTCTTTTACTTATTTTGTAGGCGTATGAATATTTGAAAACAAAATATGGCAGTTATTTATTACATGAGTGAAGGGGTGGCTCCCTTAATGACACGTGTAATTACATTAAATGATCTCATGTGAGGGTGACAGGACCAATCATATGACAAAGACATCATCAGACTCAGTCATTAGACCGAAGCCGAGCTATTCAAAGAGCTCAGGAATAATGAGAAGAGGTCAGTCCTCATCATGACAGAGCTGTTTCAAACAGTAAACGAAAAGCTATAGAGATGTCTATAATTCAAGCATTTTGGTCAAACAAATGAGCATGATCATAGGCTCGATGGAAAGAACTGTTGGAGAGATCTCAGCAACTTCCTGAACAGAGTAGCTAGATTGAAGGAAGGTGTACAACCTTAAATCAAAAATCTTGGAAACCCTAATTGAGCAAAATTCTATAAAAAGCATAATGAGTCATGGTGAAAGGTACGCCGAACTCTCCTTGTCTTCTTGCAATTGACTTTGTTTCATTATTGACTTAAGTATCAGAGTGTCTTCGATCGAAAAACTTTGATCTTGGGCAATTTGTTCGTTTTGCAGGAGAGAAAGACTGGGAGATCAAGTTCAAAACTCACTTTTGTCAGAAACATCAATCCTTTCTTCTTATAGGAGGTAATCCCATTTTTTGCCTCTTATATTTTTGGCGTCGTCTGTGGGAAGATTTTCATCAACCGAAACAAAAATCCATTGTCAAAATTAAGGTGTGCCATCGGCTCACCTATAGGCAGTTTGGTCTTGGAAGATTCCGATCCAAACTACAAAGTGTCACTTCCATCAGATAGCGACATTAAGATGGATATAGACAAAAGCCCAGCTAAACCCGGTGAGGATGACGAGTTGTCCTCAGCAAGTTTCAGGCCATCTAAACACCGAAATCAACCAGATACCGACCGTGGCGAATCCCTCCATGCCGAGGGGGAGAACCAATCTCTGACAAAGTTAGTTCAGTCCCTGCATGACTAACTCGATGTGCATGACAAACTATTCAAAAAGTCCTACGCCAGGAAAAAAGATCTAATGAAAGAAAATGAAGAGTTGAAGGCTTAACTGAAGGAGTTGACCAAGAGGGATAAGCGTAACAAAGAAAGCCAACGAGAGAGTCCCGAGAAGAAGCGATATAAAAAAGAACATGCCGAGGAAGAAGAGTGTGAGTAGAAAAGGCGTAGGGGCCGGGATGAGGACTCCTGGAAGCAATTCATAACTGAAGAGCTCGACAACAGTCTAAGAAGACCAGAGCAAAAATCAGCTAAGGACCTAGCTCGAAGAGCCACTAGGGAATACAGAGACGGTACGGAGTCCTTCCCCTTCACTAGCCGGATTGAGAGAAGACGGATCCCCAACAAATTCACAGTCCCAAGTTTTAGATTATACAATGGACAGATAGATCCAGCCTCCCATATTTGACATTACGGGCAACTTATGACCATTCATCGAAGGAACGAGTCATTGCTCTGCACTATTTTTCCCAGCAGCCTCGGGGATTTGGCCATGAAGTGGTTTGACAGTCTACCGAAAGGCTCGGTAGATGGATGGGCTCAGCTAGCCAAGTAATTTACAGTTCAGTTCATCACGAACAGCAAACAACCCAAAGACGTTGGGGCACTGCTGACACTGAAAAAGAAAAATACTATAACCTTGAGGGAATATGCTCATCGTTACTAGAAAACGATGAACAAAATCGAAGCTTGCAACCTAGATATTGTCGTGGCCTCCTTCAAAATAGGATTTTTGAAAGAAAACCCATTATACCAGTACCTCACCAGAAGACCTGTCATGGACATGGAAGAACTAATGGCGAGGATTGAGAAATACACCAAGGTAGATGATGACCTATCTAGAGATGTGGGGAAGATGCATCCCGACAGAAAGCAATTTGGTCGTGACAAACCGATCGAGCCAAATAGAAATGTAGGTAGGAAGAAAGAAAAGGAAGGGTTTTCCTCGAAATCCCCTTTCGTTGGAGTCAATATAGTGTTTAAAGAACCAATATACAAAATATTGACTCAGATTAAGGGAAAATCATATTTCAAGTGGCCCAATATGCTAACAGGAGATCCTTTAAGAAGGAATCCTAATTTTAGATGCTCAGACCATTAGGATGTAGGGCATATGACCGAGAACTGCCGATCTTTGAAGCAGCACTTGGAGAAGCTAGTCCAGGCAGGGCATCTTGTCCAGTTCATTGAGGATGGTGCTAAAGCTAATGGTGGGAGAGCCAAGCCCCAGGGGACCAAACCACGGCAACAGGTGTCATAGATGTAATTCTGTAACACCCCAAAATCCACCTTGGACAGCATTACTATCTAAAATCATTCACATCATGAGAGCAACTAATAAAATCCATAAAAAAGAAAATTTCATTCATCATACATAATATCTATAGTATCATCCAAAAGAATATGTCAAACCATGGTCATTACATCCCAAAGATAATGTCATAACCCTTCATGTCGAACATAACCAAGTCTACAATTAATTCTTGCTCCCCAATTTGAAGCACACATCCTCTACACACCTTTCTAGTATCCAATTGTTCTCCCGTAGGCATGTCAATACTTAAAGCATGTGCTAGATCCTCAAATTCTAATCCCTATTTAATAGCATATGTAGTACGTATGAAGGAATGAGTAGCACCGGGATCAAATAAAATTTGGGCCCAAGAATTATAGAAAAGCACAATACCTTTTACAACTGCATTGGAAACATCTTCCTCTAGTTGGGTCAAAGCAAAAACTCTTCCTTGATTGATATCGCCTAGGGCTATAGCTCCTAATAGTTTCTGCTGTAGTGGTGGCTTAGTTGTATTCACATGTCCTACCATCTGGGTATTCTTCTGGGGTGGAAAGATTGGACAATGATTCTAAATATGCCTCAGACCTCCGCAAGCAAAGCAGGCTCATGGGTCTACTCCTACACTCTCCGATAAGCCTCCAACTCCTCGAGCTGTCTGAAATCTCTGTCCAACCACCTAGTCTGAGTGACAATATGGTGCCGCCCTCTGTACTCCACTACTGCTAGCATCAGTCCTGATAGGACCTCCCCTCGCGAAGTTTTGTCGTCTCTAGTTGTCCTTTGTGTCTCTCTCCACTAGTGCAACTTTGTCGACAAGATCCCCACAGTCCTGAATCTTGTGAGTCACAGGCTTCTCCCTTATGGCAGGCCTCAAGCCTTACTCAAATCTTTTATCCCTCCTGGCCTCAATAGAGATGAACTTCATGGCATAGTGGGGATAGCTCATCAAAATTTCTCTCATAATCTGCCACTATCATGCTACCCTGTCTTAGAGCCAAGAAATCCGCACTCATTTTGTCCTTAACCGATTTAGGAAAATACTTGTCTTGGAAGATCTGATCAAACTCCTCCCAGGTAAAATCATCAGTGTTCCTCCTTCCTTTCACCGAATCCCACCAATGATCTGTCTCCCCTTCCAGTAGATATGTAGCTAGGCCGACCCGTAGATCCTCGACAACTCCCATGCTATTACACATTTTCTTCACCCAACAAATCCACCTCCAAAGGGTGAGAGCTTCCTTGGAAAGTAGGTGGGCATTGCCTCAAGAATTCTCTAGGAACTATCATCCTTCTATTCTCATCCCCATTGCCCGATACAGGAGCTAATGGTTGAAACCCCCCGTTAGGGTTGTTGTTTCCATTTTGGTGTTGTACCAGAATGGTTATCTCCCTTAGGCATAGATAAATGTCATTCATGGCATATGGAGGTGGTGGTGGTGGTGGGTTTGCTTGACCTCCACGCCCACATTCACGTTCACATCTACCGTCCATCTTGCACATTAATTTACAATTTAGTTTTCTTAATGTGCTAGACACCCTACTATCACTATAATTTAAAGAATAAGGCTTGTTTAAGAATTAAGTCAACAATTCATTCAACCTAATCCTACCTCTCTAGTGGTAATCCAAAATCTACAGATCTCATGTAAAACCTAATTCCTAGGCTCTGATACCAACTTGTCACACCCCAAATTTCATAAAAGCGTGATTAAAACAAATACTTTGTTTATTCCAAAAAAAAAAAATCATGCCGGTTTGCTATAAAAACATCTAGGAAAATATCTTTTTAGTTTAAATAAATCATTTTTTAGAAAATTTCGACAGAGTTTCTTTTGAAAATCGGACATCCAAATAATTGGTGAAATCAGTCTGTGAGAGCATTAAATATAATAATTATACCTAACTAGTCATTCAAATCATATTAACCATATACATCCCTTCTCATGACTTCCACAAATAAATCATTATTGTTCAAAACCGAGGTAGCAAATGGAGGTCCACAAAGTCCTCCCAAACTCGGGGTACAATCTAATTATTCAAAATTCTTCATCATGAACATAATATATAGAATATCTAAAATATTTATAAGTAAACCATTTAAAAAGTCTCAATCTATATATATTCCCTCAAATTAACCAACATATAAATCATTTACAAATCCTTAATAATATACATCATCCTACATTTTTCTTTACATACTCTAACTAAATCATAACAACTATCTTCTGTCTCGATACTCCCACTATGCAGTCCACCAACATATGTTCATAACTAAAAATGTTAAATGATAAGGGTGAGCAACCACACGCTCAGTAGGATAATTTTTTTCTCAAGCATATACAAGGTTTTAAATATCAACAGTTCACAATCATATTGATAGGCAAAAAAATAATTTATCAATAAGTCTAGGTACACGACAAGTAGTAAGCATTTTTGAAAGTACATTAGTACTATCATTTGAAATAAATAAGTAAAACATCAAGGAATTTATCACATCGAAATCAAATCTCAAAATAACACTGTAAAACATCTCTTCTTAAAACATAATACAAAATCATTGATTTTATAAAGTACAAACTAAGAAATCTTTATACAAGTATATATATAACAAATCTGGTAAAGTAATCATTTCTTATTTTGAGCACAATTTCATAAACTTGTTCTTTCTAGAGTATTTTTCAAAAATATTAACTCCACGTACTTTCGCCTCAACCTCACCCTACTCAAGAAGTTTGTTAGAATATTGGTCTATTGGTTTCTTGGCACCAAAAATCCATGTATGCTACCCATATGGATAGATATCATCAAAAAAATACCGGTTCGCGAATGAACCACCCCCGAAGAACCTTTTGGGTCTTGCACTATAGGGTCTCATCTCCCTTCTTACTTTTCAGGGGGGGTGTGTAGGCACAACTTGTGATGTCACACAGGCTGTCACTGAAAATCACTACTATTACCAATCTCCCCTAGGACTAATAGTCGCCTTGGTAACTAACCTCAAGGGCCCAAATCGTCTACTAACCCTCTGTCTGTCAGTACCGAGCATACAAGTTTTAAACCATAATTTCATGATCACCTTTCTCTCAACACCAACCACAACTTTGACACTTTAAAAAAAATGCATAGTTTTATAAAATCTCACATTTCTATTTCGAACATAACACATTTTTAAAATAACTCACATACACACAAAAAATATAATTTGTACCCTTTTATAGCAAATTTCGTAAATTAAATGATTGAGAAGTTGTATAGATCAATACCACCCTTTTCTTACTAAAATAACTCAACAATACCTCAAATCATGGTAAAATATACTCAACTACATCATAAAAATCAATACCTCTTTCCACAATATTTCATTTCAATACTTATAGTCACTTTGGCATTTTATCAAACACATGATAGACCTAAAACTACAAATACAAGTTTACAAAGGAACACACTCATTCTTAAGAGACAAATCAAATACATTATATACAAAATCACAAACATTCTAAAGAATCCAAAATCTTAAGTTCAATCAAACACCCATAACAAAAATCAAGTTAGAGTTTCAAACCCACAATACCCAAATTCATTTAATGCATGTAGATTTATAAATTTATAGTAAACTCATCATTTAATTAAGACCCATAGCATGTATTTAACGCATACTAAACAAATAGACATAGAACATACATGAGATGAATCAATGTATATTCAAGAGAAAGGAAAATCCTACCTCAAAATTCAAGAACCCAAGCTCCACTTTCAAATGTCCAAGCGGATCCAAGAATCCCAAGTAATATTCTTAGATTTTCAAATAAAAATCCAAGCTCTAGAAACCTTGTTATTCCCTCTTCTCTTTCCCTTTATCATGTCCTAGGGTTTTAAGAGGAATTGGGTGAGAATGGAAAGAAATAATAGGAAAAATGGGGCTGAAAATGGTGTTTTAAACCCAGCAAATCCTGAATTTTATTGTTCATAGGATCAAAAATTGTATTTTTATTCGAAATTACGATTTTATCACTAAATATCTCTAATTTGATCTCTATGACTACCTTAAGATTTTTAGACGTTCTGAATTTATTTTTAATGTTATTTTAACCAAAAAATATTTAATTTTATGATTTATCTCAAAAAAAAATTCAATTTACATCTGAAACACTAAAAGGATGAGTTTCCCTCGAAATCCCTTTTTGTTGGAGTCAATATAGTGTTTAAAGAGCCCATATACAAAATATTGACTCAGATTAAGGAAAAACCATATTTCAAGTGGCCCAATAAGCTAACAGGAGATATTTCAAAAAGAAATCCTAATTTTAGATGTTTCTACAATCGGGATGTAGGGCATATGACCGAGAACTGCCGATCTTTGAAGCAGCACTTAGAGGGAGCTAGTCCAGGTAGGGCATCTTGCCCAGTTCATTGAGGATGGTGAAAGAGCTAATGGTGGGAGAGCCGAGCCCTAGGGGGACTAGACCACGGCAGCAAGTGTCATAGATGTAATTCAAGTTGCAACGAACCCACAAATGGCAACAAATAATTCTGTTAGGGCATACATTCAAAGAGCCACGAAGGAGAGAGAAGTTTATCAGTTGTGATTGTCCCCTAAAGTGAGGAGCAAGAGGATGAAGTTAAAGGACGTTGCTGAGACAATCTGTTTCTCCAAGTAGGATTTGATCGGGATACACTAGCCACACAATGACGCTCTAGTGGTAAGGCTCTGAATCACCAACTATGACGTAAAAAGAGTATTGATTGATTCAAGAAGCTCCTCTGAGATCATGTATATGGAACTATTAAAGTAGCTCAGGCTAAAACAAAAGGATCTCAAACCAGCTAATACCCCGTTGGTCTACTTTAGTGGAAAAATAGTACTCCCAAGAGGAAGGATCATGCTTCCAGTGAGGACTGACCCGGTTGGGTTCATGACCAAGTTTTTAATAATGGACACGACCTCCACATACAAAGCCATTATGGATTGGACCTAGTTACACGGGATAAAGATAGTACCATCAACATACCATCAGATGCTCAAATTTTCCTCGACAGAAGGAATAGTCAACATTCGAGGAGAACAAGTAAGTTTCAGAACTTGCTTATTGGCCTCGGTCAAAGGAAGGGATGGTGGGGAAGGTAGAGAAAGGAGTTCGACAATCGAAATGGCAAAATAGCAACCAAACCTCAGTAGCACAGTCGACGAGGTCAAAAGACCACTGACTAAACTATCGAGGAGGAGCCTAAAGTACCTTTAGGCAAGGAGCAAGAGCTGACTAACCTAACTGCAAAAAATTTGTCCAAAGTAGCTTTGGACCAGGAAGAGATGCCTGTTGACCAAACCATTGAAGACTTGTCTAAAGTGTCTTTAGACACGAGTGAAGAAAGGTATTTCCTGTCAGGAGCCGCACTAAAGCCCGAACAGCATGAGGCGCTGATCTCACTCTTAAGAGAATATGTCGACATCTTCGCATGGACAACATACCAAATATTCGGTGTCCTGCCCGAAGTGACATGTCATCAGCTGAACCCTGACCCTAGCATTAAGCCAGTCAAGCAGAAACTTAGGAGGTCAGCTTCACAACATCAACAAGTAGAAAAGGAAGATGTGGTATGGTTGTTGGAGTCCTAGACCATCACGAAGGTTCAATACCCGACTTGGCTATCAAATACTATAGTTATCAAGAAGAAAAATGAGAAGTGGAGAGTTTGTATTAACTTCACCAACCTCAACAAAGCTTGTCCAAAAGACAGCTTTTCTTTGCCAAAAATAGATCAATTGGTTGATGCAACCGCAGGTCATGAGTGGATGAGTTTCTTAGACGCTTATAGAGGATATCATCAGATCCCACTTGCCAAACAAGATCAAGAGAAGACTCCCTTTATAACACCTGAGGGAACATACTATTACAGGGTAATGCCCTTTGGTTAAAAAATGCCGGTGCGACCTATCAGAGGTTGGTGACAAAGAGGTTTTTTCATATGCTAGGCAACACCATGGAAGTCTACAATGATGACATGGTGGTTAAAAGTCGAAGGGCCACCAATCATTGCTCAGACTTGAGGAACACATTTGACATGCTTTGAAAATACAAAATGAAGCTGAATGCCTCAAAGGGTGTTTAGGGTAGGCTCGATAAAGTTTCTACGGTTTTTGGTTACCCACTAGGGAATCGAGGTGAATCTCAATCAAGTAAAGGCGATTGCAGAACTGCAATCACCCAGAACAGTGAAGGAAGTGCAAAAGCTAACAGGAACGACAGCCAAATTTGGGAGATTCATATCTCGGTCATCAAATAAATGCATACCTTTCTTCCAATCTATCAAAGGGAAGAAAAGAACGTTATGGAATCAGAAGTGCGAACAGGCGTTTATTAGTCTAAAGTTATACTTGGCATCCCCACTAATATTGTTAACACCACTACCCAAGGAACGACTATTGCTCTACCTGGTTGTGTCCGAACACGCTGTAAGTGGGGCACTGATGAGATATGCCCATACAAAGTTAAGCCTTATTTAATCTGTGAGCAAAATACTCTTGGATACCGCATTAAGATACACGTCATTGGAGAAACTCGCCCTTGGCTTGGTGAGTTCAACTAGGAAGCTAAGACACTATTTTCAGGCACACCAAATCATAGTGCTTACTGACTAACCTTTGAAAGCTCTTTTTCGGAAGGCCGATCTATCAGAACGCATCGCTAAGTGAGCAGTGAAACTTGGGGAGTTCGACATTGTGTTCGAGCTAAGAACCATAATCAAGGGGTAGATAGTGGTAGATTTTATTGCTAAATTCCAACCCAAGCATAGCTTGGGACCAAATGACAAACCTAACAACAATAATGAGCCAGGGCTCGGGGGAAAATGGAGTTTATTTGTAAACGGATCTTCTAATCTAAAGGGTGCAGGCATTGGCCTCATACTAAAGAGTTTGGAGGGATGTATTCTGGAAAAAGTCATCAGGCTCAGTTTCTAAGCCTCGAACAACGAAGCAGAATGCGAGGCCCTAATAGCGGGAATAAGACTTGTAATCAGAGTGGGAGTAAGAAAGCTCCAAATATTTTTTGATTCACAATTGGTGGTGAATTAGATAATAGCGGAGTACATGACTAAAGATGAGAGAAAGATGACATATCATGTTGCTGTAGAAAAGGAATTAGGCCAGATTCTAGAATAATCGATCCAGTAGGTAGGAAGAGCAAAAAATTCTCATACCAATGCCCTAGCATCACTGACCTCGACCATTGACCAAGAGATTGAAAAGACTATTACTATTGAATTCCAGCCCGAGCCAAGCATTTTGGTTACCAGATGAGAAAAAGGCATATCTAGTAAAATAAAGCCAAGTTGGATGGACCCAATCATCTCCTTCCTGAAGAATGGAGACTTGTCTGAGGATAAGAAAGAAGCCCAAACGCTACGACTAAAAGCAGTTAGATTTTAGTTATCTTTGAAAGATAAGCTTTATCGACGATCGTTTGGAGGACCATACCTGAAATGTGTCCATCTGAAGCTTGTACCAGGATTCTTGACTGAGATCCATGAGGGAAGCTGTGGTGCTCATACTATTGGAAGATCGCTAGCCCACCAAGCCATCTCTCAGGGATTCTTGTGGCCATACATACAGAAAAATGAGCAATAATTTGTTAGGCAATGCAAAAAATGCCAAAAATTCTCGATGATACAAAGAAGACCTACTCAGGAATTGTTTCCGTTGGCTAGCCCATGGCCATTTGCACAATGGGGACTGGATATTGTGGGACCATTATCTCAGGCCCCGGGCAATAAGAGATTTCTTCTCATTGCAACCGATTACTTTACAAAGTGGGTGGTAGCCGATCCCCTAACAATCATCAGAGATACTGATACAAGGAAATTCGTGTGAAAAAACCTCATTACCAGACTCGGAATCCCTAATGCCCTCATGTCTTATAATGGGACTCAATTCGATAGTGGTCCCTTCAAAGCTTTCTGTCAACAGTACAAAATTCAGAACCACTACTCAACCCATGTCTATCCCCAGAGTAATAGGCAAGCAAAGATTTCTAATAAGACGATACTGAATGGTATTAAGAAGAGGCTAGAAGATGCAAAAGGTAGATGGGTGGAAAAACTGTCAAGTGTTCTATGGATGTACCGTACCACACCTCGGCGCCCCACTGGAGAAACCCCTTTTGTACTGGCCTATGGGATGTAGGCAGTAATACCACTAGAAATGGGATTATCGACCTTAAGGACCAAGCTCATAGACAGTGGAAACAACAATGATGTCATTTCTTAGAAACTTGATTTAGCTGAGGAGAAGAGAGAGCAAGCAACAATTCAGATGGCTTCTTATCGACAGCAGATGTTCCTAGCTTACAACAAGAAGGTTAATCCTTGGGCTTTTTCCCTTGGATATTTGGTCCTTAAGCGCATTTTGGGATCAACTAAGAACCCAACGCATGAAAAACTTGGAGCCAATTAGGAGAGTCCATACAAAGTAGCATGAGTCAAGGGCAGTGGATATTTTAAACTCGAAACTTTGGACCATAAGATGGTGTTGTGCCCCTGGAACTCTATCAATCTGATAAATTTTTATTTCTATAAAGTACCTTTTTGGAATATGAACTCTGAAGTGCCTTCAGAGACATAAGGGTGCTCCTTATTTTGAAGATTCAACAATATTGATTCATGATTAGCAAATTCTTTGCAATGTATTGACAAAAGTATGAATAAAAATTTTTAATAAAGAGCTCTTAATACATCCTTTGATTTTCATTACCGATTACGTCCTACTACTAAGGCAGGGAGACAAAAAAATTCTGATAGAAGTGTAAAGTTAAATCAGGCACAGCCACCCAATTGGATCCAGACTATCAGCTAGGCATGACGATGTAAGCTGAATGGGATGGATTTGAGCCCGATTAGATCGGTGGGTTGGTGCGGGATAGAAACAATCTCTGAAAATGCCTAAGGGTTAGAGCCTAACTCTACCTGATGACTTAGTTCTTTGAAGAAGGGCCAAGCTAGGGTCATAACTTCTAAAAGCATAAATTTTTCTAAGTGTTAGAAAAGGTCCCTATTACGGGACCGGGCTCTTTGAAGAAGGTCCGAGCTAGGGCCATAACTTCTAGAGCTAATTTTTCTAAGTGTTAAGAAGGTCTCTATGACAGGACCAAGCTCTTTGAAGAAGGGCCAAGCTAGGGCCACAACTTCTAAGAGCTTAAATATTTCTATGTGTTAAAAAGGCCCCTATTACGGGACCGAACTCTTTGAAGAAGGGTCGAGCTAGGGCCATAACTTCTAAAGCTTAATTTTTTCTAAGTGTTAAAAAGGTCCCTATATTGGAACCGAGCTCTTTGAAGAAGGGCCGAGCTAGGGCCATAACTTCTAAAACTTAATTTTTTTCTATGTGTTAAGAAGGTCCCTATGACGGGACCGAGCTCTTTCAAGAAGGGTCGAGCTAGGGCTATAACTTTTAAGAGCTTAAATTTTTTCTAAGTGTTAAGAAGGTCCCTATGACGGAACTAAGCTCTTTGAAGAAGGGCCGAGCTAGGGCCATAACTTCTAAGAGCTTAAATTTTTCTAAGTGTTAAGAAGGTCTCTATGATGGGACCAAGCTCTTTGAAGAAAGGCCGAGCTAGGGCCATAACTTCTAAGAGCTTAAATTCTTCTAAGTATTAAAAAAAGGTCCCTATTATGAACCGAGCTTTTTGAAGAAGGGTCGTAACCACCAGAGCCTAATTTTTTCTAAGTGTTAAAAAGTCCCTACGTCGGCACTAAACAACTGAAAAGGACCGAACAAAGGCCATCTAGATTGAAATCAAGTCTATTAAAGGCCGAATGAAGGCCACTTGATCACAAAGGCCGCAAAGAGAAACAGAAATATTAAACAAAATGAAACTTTCATTACATTCCAAAAAATACAAAGTCTAAAAACTGTCGGATGCATACTTTAAAAAATTACAGAATCATTCCAAAAAATTTTCAAGGATATATATCAAGAAGTACATAAATTTTCTAAGTGTTTTCAGGAAGAAGGGGCTAGGAGGAGCTAAGAAGACAATGACGAAAATAAAGCTCAGAAGATTGAGGAACTCCTGCAGCAGTCAGGGTGGCATGTCAGCCCTTGCTGAAGTGTGCCTTCTCCAATGGTGGGATCTGTAGAGCCAAATCATTCTCCGTCTTTTCTATTCCTTCGTCATATATAGAGTCCTCTCTATCCTTTGCCTCAGCCTTAAACGTATCAAATTCTTCGAGAAGAGTCATTGTAGCCCCATACTTTTTTGAGCCCATCCAGCTTGACTGCGCTCTCAAGAACTCTTCCCTTCATAGTCTCCCCTTTAAGTAAAAGATAGCATAAGCAAAAATAGTGGATAAATAAACTAAGACAATGGAGTAAAAAAGACAGTCACCTGGTGCGCCTTCCTCGCAGGGACAACGATAAGAAGGAGTGGCCCCATCAGTATACTCCCAGTTTTCGGAGATAAAGACCACATCATTCTCATGGCCTTTGTTTGAGTCTAGAAGTTGGGTCACTAAGTAACGATCCTTCTTTCTCACAGCCAAGTAATAGTTGTCTCCAATTGATTTANTTAAATCAGGCACAGCCACCCAATTGGATCCAGACTATCAGCTAGGCATGACGATGTAAGCTGAATGGGATGGATTTGAGCCCGATTAGATCGGTGGGTTGGTGCGGGATAGAAACAATCTCTGAAAATGCCTAAGGGTTAGAGCCTAACTCTACCTGATGACTTAGTTCTTTGAAGAAGGGCCAAGCTAGGGTCATAACTTCTAAAAGCATAAATTTTTCTAAGTGTTAGAAAAGGTCCCTATTACGGGACCGGGCTCTTTGAAGAAGGTCCGAGCTAGGGCCATAACTTCTAGAGCTAATTTTTCTAAGTGTTAAGAAGGTCTCTATGACAGGACCAAGCTCTTTGAAGAAGGGCCAAGCTAGGGCCACAACTTCTAAGAGCTTAAATATTTCTATGTGTTAAAAAGGCCCCTATTACGGGACCGAACTCTTTGAAGAAGGGTCGAGCTAGGGCCATAACTTCTAAAGCTTAATTTTTTCTAAGTGTTAAAAAGGTCCCTATATTGGAACCGAGCTCTTTGAAGAAGGGCCGAGCTAGGGCCATAACTTCTAAAACTTAATTTTTTTCTATGTGTTAAGAAGGTCCCTATGACGGGACCGAGCTCTTTCAAGAAGGGTCGAGCTAGGGCTATAACTTTTAAGAGCTTAAATTTTTTCTAAGTGTTAAGAAGGTCCCTATGACGGAACTAAGCTCTTTGAAGAAGGGCCGAGCTAGGGCCATAACTTCTAAGAGCTTAAATTTTTCTAAGTGTTAAGAAGGTCTCTATGACGGGACCAAGCTCTTTGAAGAAAGGCCGAGCTAGGGCCATAACTTCTAAGAGCTTAAATTCTTCTAAGTATTAAAAAAAGGTCCCTATTATGAACCGAGCTTTTTGAAGAAGGGTCGTAACCACCAGAGCCTAATTTTTTCTAAGTGTTAAAAAGTCCCTACGTCGGCACTAAACAACTGAAAAGGACCGAACAAAGGCCATCTAGATTGAAATCAAGTCTATTAAAGGCCGAATGAAGGCCACTTGATCACAAAGGCCGCAAAGAGAAACAGAAATATTAAACAAAATGAAACTTTCATTACATTCCAAAAAATACAAAGTCTAAAAACTGTCGGATGCATACTTTAAAAAATTACAGAATCATTCCAAAAAATTTTCAAGGATATATATCAAGAAGTACATAAATTTTCTAAGTGTTTTCAGGAAGAAGGGGCTAGGAGGAGCTAAGAAGACAATGACGAAAATAAAGCTCAGAAGATTGAGGAACTCCTGCAGCAGTCAGGGTGGCATGTCAGCCCTTGCTGAAGTGTGCCTTCTCCAATGGTGGGATCTGTAGAGCCAAATCATTCTCCGTCTTTTCTATTCCTTCGTCATATATAGAGTCCTCTCTATCCTTTGCCTCAGCCTTAAACATATCAAATTCTTCGAGAAGAGTCATTGTAGCCCCATACTTTTTTGAGCCCATCCAGCTTGACTGCGCTCTCAAGAACTCTTCCCTTCATAGTCTCCCCTTTAAGTAAAAGATAGCATAAGCAAAAATAGTGGATAAATAAACTAAGACAATGGAGTAAAAAAGACAGTCACCTGGTGCGCCTTCCTCGCAGGGACAACGATAAGAAGGAGTGGCCCCATCAGTATACTCCCAGTTTTCGGAGATAAAGACCACATCATTCTCATGGCCTTTGTTTGAGTCTAGAAGTTGGGTCACTAAGTAACGATCCTTCTTTCTCACAGCCAAGTAATAGTTGTCTCCAATTGATTTAATGGTGTAACAGTACAAAATATCCCATAATTCAAGGCCCAAGTTCAGAAGCTTGTTCACAGCAGCTATACCCATCACTATTCTGAAGAAGTTGGGGCAGCATTAGATGGGGCGTAGCTTTATTGCTGATAGCACTTAGAGAAGTAGAGGGTCAAGGAAAAAGCGAACCCCACCTTCTGTTATCACACATGTACGGATGGGGATGCTTTTCCTGGTACCTATTAAGGGCTCATCGTTACCAACAACTCGAATATCCACGTCATCAAAATGTTGTACTTTGCTTTGAAGGCTGAAACTTCAGAAGGTAGTAAAGGAGCTATAACGTAGAAGAAAGCGAAGAAGGCAAGAGGACAGTTCGCAGAAGAGAAAGAAAGGTTGTGTAAAGAAGAAGACAAAAAAGTTCGTNCTATGTGTTAAAAAGGCCCCTATTACGGGACCGAGCTCTTTGAAGAAGGGTCGAGCTAGGGCCATAACTTCTAAAGCTTAATTTTTTCTAAGTGTTAAAAAGGTCCCTATATTGGAACCGAGCTCTTTGAAGAAGGGCCGAGCTAGGGCCATAACTTCTAAAANAGAGGCAATGTTTAAATGCAGAAATAGACACCAAAACAAAGGGGGATGTCCCAAAAGCGTCTGTTAGACATTTCCTGGGGGCATAAAACGACTGACAGACAAAAAGCGTCTGTTAGACATTTCCTGGGGGCAAATGAAGGGGTGGCTCCCTTAATGACACGTGTAATTACATTAAATGATCCCACGTGAGGGTGCAGGACCAATCACGTGACAAAAACATCATTAGACTCAGTCATCAAACCGAAGTCGAGCTATTCAAAGAGCTCAGGAATAATGAGAAGAGGTCGATCCTCATCATTACCGAGCTGTTTCAAACAGTAAACGAAGAACTAAAGAGATGTCTATAATTCAGGCATTCTGATCAAACAAATGGGCATGATCATAGGCTCAGTGGAAGGAACTGCTAGAGAGATCTCAGCAACTTCCTGAACAGAGTAGCCAGATTGAAAGAAGATGTACCACCTTAAACCAAAAATCATGGAAACCCTAACTGAGCAAAATTCTATAAAAGGCATAAGCAGCCAAGGTGAAAGGTACGTTAAACTCTCTTTGTCTTCTTGTAATTGACTTTATTCCATTACTGACTTAAGCATCTGAGTGCCTTCGATCGAAACACTTCGAGCTTTGGCAGTTTGTTCGTTTTACAAGAGGGAAAGACTGAAAAATCAAGTTCAAAACTCACTTTTGTCAGAAACATCAATCCTTTTTTCTCGTAGGAGGTAATCCCATTTTTTGCCTCTTACAATAAGATATGGGGAAGGTTTTTGTTCTTAAAAAAAATCATTAAATAAATGGAATGCACAGTTACACATAATAACACTTGGCATTTCCAAACGAAATTTGGAGAAAATAGTATTGTGAATGCATTGGAAGGTTGAAGGGCACAAAGGTAAATTAACATATCTTAGCACACTCCTGCCTTTTCTCTTTCCTTTTCTGCCCAAAATTGGGGGATCAAAAATAGCTAGCAGGAGGAAAACTCTGTCCACCCACTTTTCCTCTGCACTCAGTTTTCCTTCCAAAACAAACAAAGGGAAACACTTTCTTTCCTCTCCATTTTCCATCCTCATTTTTCCTTCCATCCAATTTTTTGTCATACCAAACACACTCTTAGGATAACCCGATGGACCGGTCGTGGGCTGCCCATTGTCATCCCAATTTCAACCCTTACAGAAGGGAGATATGAAATGAAATTGATAGACCTATCGTGGTATGAATAATCCATTTCATGGTCATTGTAGCGGAAGCGATTACACAAAAAGAAGCTTTTCACTCTTAATACGAAAAAATATATAAATCAAGTTGTAAGTAATAGAAAAATAATTAACGGTGACAAATATATTATATATACATGAATTTTTCTTTGGGGGGTAAGACTACGATGCCCCAAAAAAATTATGGATATTATACCAAAAAATAAATTTTAACTGTAAATCTTTTGTTGGTTTATTTGTGATCATTAATCTTCAAAATAATAAAATATAAAATATTTTTTACGTGTACTGCTCTCACTGATAAAAAATCAAAGATCTCCAAAAAATAACTTTTTTATATTGTAGTTTAACCCTTTATTTGGGTACTACAAATGTAGCTCATTATAATATTCCTTAAGGGATGCGAAATCTATATATATTTGCTTGAATTGACAGGTCGGTTAATATATATCATGATATCTTTTAATGCACATATAAGAGTCACTTAACAATCTTACTTAAATCTAATTTAAAAGTATAATGAATGATCATCGTTACATTGACTTCAGATCTGCAACGATTTGAACTTGATACGATACTACCATACTTTAGATGGACAATCAATCTCATTAAATATTTAGATCCATTGTTAATCGAACAATAACAATTTATTAAATCTCTAAATTAGATAAAACTCTCCAAATCTCCAATGATAAAAGTGTAGTAGTCAACCAATGAAGATTCAAACACCAAAGAAGATTCAATGTACATTATGGTATTAATTTCTTTGGAGAAATGATGAAACCATGGGAGCCATCGCAAGCAAAATTTGATTATGCATTTGACCGGCCATCATAGTTGTTTTGTAGCATTTGTCAGTTGGACTAAGTATGATTCAGCAGGCGCGGGAATAAAACAAAACAGCCGGAAGCAACTTGATTAATAATGTATAAAAGACAAAAGACAAACAAAAAAGTATAATTTTTTTATTTTTTAATGTTAAGTTACGATTTTTTAAGATAGGGCACGATCAACCAAAATGTTGTAATTGATTATAAAAATTACGATTTTTAAAGGACAAGTTATAGCTACTTGAGAAAGAGTAATGCTAGGGGTTCGTTTGTTTAGTGACAGAATGGTAGAAAATACAAGAAAGAGTAATTTTTGAAAATTTTCATGTGTTTGGTTAGCATGAAAAAGAAAATGATAGAAAAAATAAATTTTTTTCATCCTTGAATTTTTTCACAAATAATCAACTCNTTAAAAATTTTCATGTGTTTGGTTAGCATGAAAAAGAAAATGATAGAAAAAATAATTTTTTTTCATCCTTGAATTTTTTCACAAATTATCAACTTTTTTTTCTTGTAAAAAACAAAAGAAAATGCAAGAAAGTTGTGATCTATAACTAACATCCGATTTTACCCTTAGTTTTCTTAAAATATTTTATTGATTATTAATTTAAAAAAAAAATTGGTTTGAATTTAATTAATCACATAATTTTGCCCAAAAACCTTTGTGTTGGTTATTGTTTTAGAATTAGGTTTTGATCCATTTTTTTAAAAAGTTTTAACTTTCAATTGTAATTACATATTTTTTTAAGATCGATTTAATATAATTAAGGGTAATTTAGATAATTATAAAAAAATTCTTATAACTTTACTTTCTTTCAAACAATAAAATGAAATTGTTTTAAATCTTTCTATAAATTTTTTTCATTCTAACCAAATACATGCATAAAAATATATTTTCTATCATTTTTTTTTTCACTTCACTTTCTATTATTTTTTTTCTTCCTAACCAAATGGACCCTAGATGAATTTAAAAAGTAAACTTAAAAACTAGACTTAATAAATATCAACTATTGAATAGGTAATGGGTCTCAATAAATGTTATGACTCACAGTAAAATCAATAGTTGTAATTATCAAGTTTAGTTTTTAAGTCTACTTTTTAAATCCATAAAGTATTGTTTCTTGAAAAAAATACCATAATTGGTTATGAATTTTTTTCAAATAATTATAATTTTATCTTAAAAAATGTATTTTAAATTTCAACACGGTAGCACAGTTAATGGAAAGTGTACAGCCCATGGCAATTGCACCCATAGACAAATTGCAGAAATGTTAGTTACATAACGAAAGAAACTTTTTGTGGTATACTTTTCTCCAGTCAATGTGTTTGTTAGCAAGCTGAAACCTTGAGAAAAACCATGTACACAGCCCACAGCTTTTCCCAGTAACTTTCCTGGAAAATGAGGAATTCTAATTTCACTTCTCCGAAAAAAAAATCAGCTTTTTATTTTGTCTATATTATACAACGATGTGGTAATAGAATAACACATTAATTAGCAAAAAATGCCAGTTTTATTTATAATTTTGATGTATGGAAGTGGAAAGAGACGGCACCTAATTTCGTAGTGTCTCTCCTCCGTACCTAATTTCTTAGTGTCTTTCCTTCGTTCAGATATTTGTTCTTAATAAAATTTTGATCGTTTCTTTTATTAAAAAAAAATCCTTTAGCTGCCTCATCTTAAGTACATTTTGACTGTTAGAATGATAAAGTACCTTTGAGGAATTATAGTCAAAAGATTAATAATTTCTAGCCCTAGAGCTTGCTAGGATTTATTTATTACCATCGATTGAAAATAATAAATTAAAATGGAATAGAGTGACAAAAACTTTATCTATTTCACTTGTTCCCTAGATTAAAAAAGCTATGCTATTAACGTTTCAGTTGTGTGTATACCAAAAAGGCTAGATTTATATATCGGGATTTAGATCTATTGCCATATATTTTTTTTCCTCAATTTTCTTGATGGTAAATCACTTATTGTAAATTGGCAAGAATTCTTCTAAAACAGGTGACTCTAGTTTTTGGGGCTGACTCTAGTTCAAAGGGGTTCCAAGTATTTCTACGGTAGACCATGGCATGCAGTGTGACACAAGCCCCCATCGCCTTCTTTACCTAACCCCTAAACAGCAAGGCACACGCAGTTTTTGGCTTTGCTTTAGGACTTCTTAGAGTGATGATCTCTACTCTGAAGCTGAAACACTCCATTAATGGATACAGAAAAGGACTAGAAGATAAGGTTATAACCGTGGAATGACTCGGTGATGCAAGTAATGACTTCATTTACGACTAGGACAATGGAGTGGGTGTTCTAATGAAGCAATGAAAACCATAATCTGCATGTCAACAATATTATCTGTTATTGTAAATCCCATAACTACATATATATAAATATTACATATTGTGTATTTGTCTGAGGTCGGATGAAAATGACGTATTAATACTGCTATGTCTCAATATGAGTTTCGGGTATTTAAAACACGAGGTAAAGAGTACAGTTTTTTGTGATTTTTACACATGATGATAAACAAAATAATATCATAAGATTAGGGAAGGCAGATCTAGCAGATCTCTTTTAGGTTTAAACTAGGGGTTGCACATCAATGAATAGCTGTATTAAAAATTTTAAAAAAAAATCCCCCCTTAAGAAGCTGTAGCTCAGCTGTCCCCAGCAGGTACAAAAAGTCAATGGAATCGTGCACCTCTGAACACCCCCCTCCCCAAAAAAAAAAAAAACAAACAAAAAGAAATGAAAAATCCCACCCCCAAGATTTCAAAATCATGATTTGTGCCTCTAGAACTTGTTTTTTTAAAGATATAATGTGTTACATTACGTTTTATAGAGGTGTCAATCGAACCAAATTTTGCGAGTTCAAGTCTGTAGAACTCATTTTTTAAACGAGTCTAAAATATTGTTTAAATTTGACTTGTTAAGAATTTGAGTCGAGCCTAAGTAGCTTGATTATTTTACATATTAACAAGTCAAACTTTACGAGTTTGAATTGAGCCTTTAAAACTCATTTTTCTGAATAGACCTTAAAAAATTGTTCAAAATTATCTTATTTAGAACACAAGTTGAGCTCGAACAGAGTCTTATCCAAGCCAAACTCAAGTAGTTTATCTCAATTAACACCCTTAACACACCCTTAACGCCATGGAGAGATTAGGAGGGGAGGAAAAGGGGCATGGGATTCAAACCGGCATCCTCCACTTCGCAAGTAGCTATCATTGTCATGTTAGATAGACCACTATACTCAATTCAACTCAACCCAACAAAATCCCCTTAAAACTACATTTTATATATTGCACTCTAACTTCTCCACACACCCCCCCCCCCAACCCC
>CAUOFW020002136.1:769527-799629 GCA_963454935.2 Ilex paraguariensis | reverse complement strand
TCCCCTCCCCCTCCCCCTCCCAAAAAAAAATATTATATTTTAAATGGAATTTTCAAATTGAACTTGGATTCGGATCACTCAAAATTTGATAATTGATATGCTTATTTATAGCATGTTTATGGAATGATTTGTCAAAATAATCTTCTCCGTGAAAATTTTAATACTAGAATTTTCTATAAAATAACTGTCATATAACTTTTCTTAATTAGTTTTACCTTTTCAAGTGTAATTTATGTGTGAAAAACGTTTAAAGCAGCAAAACAAAAAATTATAATAAAAAATTACTTTATAAAGAACGTAAATGACAAAACACTCATATTTCTAAGATACATCAAATTTTAATAATTGTTCTTTGATTGTTCCCTTTACTTGATTATTGTCCCCACTGAAAATGGACCCCGGCTCCGTCCCTGATTCCATTTGAATTGAAGCACTATATCGGTGAAGAAAAACGACATAGAATATATTAGAGAATATCTTATTTCATCGTCTTTTTATCTATAATAGCGTTATATATACACACATAAATATTCTAGTGAGATTTGGTGAGATGTAATGGAATGTAGTTTGGACAGAGCTTTCAGATATGGTTTTCAAGGTCTTCGTGCGGGTTATCGTTGAAGCCTCCCTCAATTTTAGCGTGGATTAGCGTAAACAGCTGGACTCCAACCCATTACGCCACGTCATCACCCCCTCCCTCTCTTCTTTTAAGCCAATCCCACCCCCACCCTCTCTCCCTCATTGGAAGGTAACATCTCTCATTCTCTCTCTCATTCTCTCTCTCTCTCTCTCTCTCACACACACACACACACTCACAAGCGAACATATTCAGCAAATGGAGGGCCTTATACCATTTGTGTACAAAGCCATAGTCCAATACAAGAATGGTGGACAAGGCCCAATAGGGTCATGGGTCAATGAATCACCTTCTGCTTCCTACATGAGACTTCCGGGAGATTCAGGACGCTTCCGAACGTCGGATATACAATTTTTCCGATCGGATTATGGCTTCTCCACCTCTTCACCACCATCCTCCGTCACGAAAAGAATTGTATCCACCGGAGCTCAATCACCGGGGTGCCATTTTACTTCTCGTCCTGTTGTTGCATAATCATCATGAAACGATGATACCAAAACTACTCCTTGCCCAAGGAAAGCCGAAGGCATGTATTATAATCATCAAAGTTTGTCAAATACGGTAAGTGTAAGCAGTGAACTTGTGTGTTAATGATCTTTATTTTGTTTGTTTTTTAATGGTTGTTGGTGTGATGAGTGTGTGGATAACCAAAGGGACCACAGACTTACTGTGTTGTTAATCTGAAATTTCAAAATCGACAGCAATGGATGATAGGTTAAGAAAAATGTATGTATTGATGGTCAAAAGGGCCATACCTAATTATAATAAATAGTATCGATCTGCTACGTTTTTTAGTGTTTTTTTTTTATTATTTTTTATTACAACATGTCCATGTCCAGTCTTGTTCCGACTATTTTTTTTTTTTTTTTTTTGTGCTTTGAAGAGGAGTTGGGCCTCCTTGAAAATAGAAAGAATCTCACTTTATAACTTAAAAAAATTTAAGGGTTAATAGCATTTTTAGTTTCTAAAATATGTTTATTTTGTTAGTTGGGTCCTCATTATGAAGTTTATCAATTTGGTCTGTGTCACTTTGATCCTTAATTAGATAATTAATTAATTTTTTTCTGAAAATAACTACGTGTCATTCTTTAGACAGTTTCACATGTTCATCACGTAATTATTCTGTCAAAAATTTAAAGGTCTATCTATGTAAAAATCATTTAAACACGAATTAAATACTTTAAGAAGTAAATTGATAAAATTTTTATTTTAAAGACTAAATTGACAAAACGTGCATACTTTAAGAATCAAAAGTGTTATTTGCCCAAAATTTAATTTTTTATTTAATATACTCAAAAATTAAATTTCTACTTTGTACCCTCAATGTATTAAAAATGCAACAGTGTAACCCTTTTATTAATTTTTTTTTTATTCTGTCAAAAATCATCTCATTGATGTTAATGAAATGAGTAATAGAAGCTAACGAAAAGACTGCATTGCAGCATTTTTAATATATTGAGAACATAATGTAAAAAATTTAATCTTTAAGGGTACAAAATAAAAACTCTTAAATTTTTTAGGGTACAAAGTACAATTCATCCTTCAAAATATGTAAGATTGAAAAGCAGAGAGAGAGAGAGGGAGAGAGAGCAAATATACAAACAAAAAGGCTGGGGTTCAAANATACGGTAAGTGTAAGCAGTGAACTTGTGTGTTAATGATCTTTATTTTGTTTGTTTTTTAATGGTTGTTGGTGTGATGAGTGTGTGGATAACCAAAGGGACCACAGACTTACTGTGTTGTTAATCTGAAATGTCAAAATCGACAGCAATGGATGATAGGTTAAGAAAAATGTATGTATTGATGGTCAAAAGGGCCATACCTAATTATAATAAATAGTATCGATCTGCTACGTTTTTTAGTGTTTTTTTTTATTATTTTTTATTAAAACATGTCCATGTCCAGTCTTGTTCCGACTTTTTGTTTTTTTTTTTTTTTGTGCTTTGAAGAGGAGTTGGGCCTCCTTGAAAATAGAAAGAATCTCACTTTATAACTTAAAAAAATTTAAGGGTTAATAGCATTTTTAGTTTCTAAAATATGTTTATTTTGTTAGTTGGGTCCTCATTATGAAGTTTATCAATTTGGTCTGTGTCACTTTGATCCTTAATTAGATAATTAATTAATTTTTTTTCTGAAAACAAAAATTTAAAGGTCTATCTATGTAAAAATCATTTAAACACGAATTAAATACTTTAAGAAATAAATTGATAAAATTTTTATTTTAAAGACTAAATTGACAAAACGTGCATATTTTAGGAATCAAAAGTGTTATTCGCCCAAAATTTAATTTTTTATTTAATATACTCAAAAATTAAATTTCTACTTTGTACCCTCAATGTATTAAAATGCAACAGTGTAACCCTTTTATTAATTTTTTTTTTATTCTGTCAAAAATCATCTCATTGATGTTAATGAAATGAGTAATAGAAGCTAACGAAAAGACTGCATTGCAGCATTTTTAATATATTGAGAACATAATGTAAAAAATTTAATCTTTAAGGGTACAAAATAAAAACTCTTAAATTTTTTAGGGTACAAAGTACAATTCATCCTTCAAAATATGTAAGATTGAAAAGCAGGCAGAGAGAGAGGGAGAGAGAGCAAATATACAAACAAAAAGGCTGGGGTTCAAACAGCTCTAACAATGTTGAGGCCCTGCCCTGGTAACCCAGCAATGTTGAGTTGAATTGAGATTAAACATAAATTCGGGCGTCTTGCCTTCTAATCTCGATATTTGTACTTTACGTGTGATTGCAGCTATCCAATATTTACTCTACGCAGTTGAATTCAATGTAACCCAATTTAAAGAGGTTCCTTGACGTCATCAACCCAAAAAAAACATAAGAGACGTAAGCCAGACTTGAACACAAGCTGAATTATAAATTTTAAAAATTGAACGAGAACTCGTTGCAATCGTAAAAGAAAAATTTTACGATTGCCAGAAAACAAGTAATATGAGTACAACAATTAGATTTACATGTGAAAGAGAGGGTGTTGTACAATGTCAAGTGGGAGAGGGAAGAAGAGCACAAAGCTATTCAAACGGAGGCCAAGACCCAAAACATCACATGAGAAGATATGGCAATAAAGAACCAAGTAATAAAAGCCAGAGCAATGGATAGCTCGAATCTGCTACATGGGAGAGGCGTTGAACCACTGCAAAAATTCAAGTCTCTTTCGTATAAAACTGCAATCCCCGCAGATGAGCATGCAGCTGCAAGTGATAGAGTAGCCGTCACCTGCAATTCAGACGACTATTAGTATTACGCCAGTTGATAGGGACACATGCCAGGAGGCCAGAAGACGCTCTGCCTACGACTTTCTGATCCCACCGTTAAAGAAGGCATTTTAAATAATTGTATTCATAGAAGAAGATCAAGCATATGGAACATGAAAGCAATCCAGCAGAAATAGTTTGAAGACGAAATTTGTACACTAGTATAGCATAAAAAATATACATTACTAAGCCAGCACCGCAAATATCAGAAACAACAGCTAAACGAGGGGGTGGGGGGAGGAGAAAGAAAGCAAGCAAAACTGCAAAAGAAACAATAAGATGTATTTGTAGCAAAGAATATGGTCCTGATTTCCACAGCACCACAAGAACCCAAGATTAAACCCACCAATGGAGTAGACCACTAACCTATTCCCCCCCTCCCCCCCCCCAAAAAAAAAAATCCAGACAGGAAACTTATAGCAAAGTCCTAAAAACCAATAACAACCAGAGGACCACTTCTACCTGCACTTGTATTGGAGTCCATGGCACAATGGAATGTCTGCCTCTAAACCAAAGGTGCAGTACATGCGAACACCAGAATATTAAAGCTAAAAACCAATTATAAAAGGGCAAATTATAAATTACCCCGTGGTTTGAACTTTTTTTACATTAACTACCTATTGTTTTAAAACCTACGGATAACCCCTTATCGTTTTAGACCTTGCAACGTTATGTTCTCCATCCCACTTGATGGGGAGTAGCGTACGCGCAATTAATTGAACGTGGTCAGGTGAGAAAAGTTTCATTTCAAAAAGAAACATGTCAATACCCGAAATACCCCTTTATACACAACAAAAACCTACTTGTTCCATTTCATTCACCTACTTCATCTATTGCTTCACACTGGGAAGGGATAAAGCAAGGCTTGACTCGCTTGAGGGTTGTGGGTTGATACAGTATGCAAACTTTTTCTTTTAAACAATAATTATTTTTATTTTATATTATATATTATATATGTCATTTTATTATTTTAAATAATACTGATTTTATATTGTTTTTCTATCCATTTATTTAGTTCTTCCACAAACACAGCAGACTCAACTCAATCCACATTATCATGATGGTAGCTCCGATCTCAGAACTTCATATACAAAACAAAAGTCAAGAGAAGATGTAGAAGTCTTGTTAAATGGAAATAGTTCCAGTATGCTTATATCAAAGTGAGCACAAAGATTGAAAACTTCTCAAGTCCATAACATTAATTCTCATAAATAATTCAAATTTCTCATTCAAACAGCAAAGCAAATCAAAAATACATACGATAGGCATAAAAATCTACTAAAATCTCGAATAAAACATAAAATCAAACCAAAAGTTCAGATGGTATGCACGTATATTGGAGTGTATAGACACTTTTACATAATTCTATTTTATAGAGCAATCAAATTTGACAATTAAACAAAGCCCAAGTTCAGACGTAGTCACCATGATTAACCTTGTAGAGAGAGAGAGAGAGAGAGAGAGACTTGCAATGAATTTTGATGATCGCAGAAGAGAAGCCCTAGAGTGAGAAAGACGGGGAGACAATCGGAGTTGTGAATCTCTCAGGCAGTGAGTGTAATAAGATAAATTTGTCTTACCATCAATGCAGTCAAGGATTTTCAGCTAGGTCCAAAACGATAGGGGGTTATCTGTAGGTTTTAAAACAATAGGTAGGTAATTTGAAAAAAGGTCAAACCACAAGGAGGTAATTTATAATTTGCCCTAGTGGAAGCATCTGGCTCCCAACAATATTATTAGTCATTGAAGTTGACAAGAGTATGAACAAATGGCAACCGCATAAAGAAATAATGCTGAATAGAACTATATTCGGTGCGCTTTTTCGTCATAGCTGCTCTTTGAAATTGGAAACCAGCCATGGGCAATTGTTGCCACGAGCCCATGGACGACATGAGTATAAAAAATAAGGGAAGAACTACAAATAAAAGACATAGAAAATGACTTTAAAAGGCATATCTATCGTCCATGTGTACAATCATAGTCGATACACATGACTATGTCTATGCAACGATGCATCTTTAAGCCAACAGATGGAGCAGTGAGTTTATGGGATGAGAGCTGTACCCAATCACCCACGACAAATAGGCTGACTAGCACTGGATTTTGGAGGTCTCTCTTTATCCTCAAAGCATAGACATCAAGAAATGCAAGGCCACAGCTCCACAATACTTGAAGCCCCATAGACGCAATTAAGTAGCTGTATTCAAAAGTCATGAATTCTTGTCAAAATTAATGCAAGCACACTCATAATGGACTTATCCAAAACGCAACAAACACTACTCGAATAACTTCAGGTATGACTTGAGTAGCAGAAACCAACATCAATACAAATAAACAACCATATAATCATGCACATAAATACACACGTCAATTCCCTTAATCCCGGCCATAGACACCACATCCACCATAAATTTACACACATTCAAGAGAGAGAAAATTCGTCAAAGGTCCCCTTGAAAAGTTCAGCAAAACAATTGAACGTACAGATATTATGAAAGGTGCACAGACATACTCTGGACGAAAATGAAAGCGTGCTCGATTTCCTGCAACTAGGTTACACTTTTTATGCCAAATGAATGATTCCACGCGATTCTTGAGTCACAGATATCCAGCTACCCCAGCTAATAAGTCTCTATGTAGTCATATCAAAGACCCAAGAATGAAAAAGAAAAAAGGAAGAGGAAACACTACTTATGACTGTACCCAATCTGATGAAGATGCCGGAATAAAATTGTCATTCAAATGGAACTCCTACTATGCTTCAAATAGAAAACTTCCACACACAGGGTTAATTAGGTGGGAGTCATTGTTCCAATTTGAGGCCCATATGATTCTTGTGCCCCCAATAATGCAATATGCTCCAGTTTCAGCTCTCTAAAGGTATGAACAGCAAAAAGCTTTACCTCTACAGGATATGCAGTTTACAAAAAGAAATGACAGTGTCTGGGATCTACCAATCCATGAATTTCACACTATAACATTCTTAGTGCATCTCTTCATATTGATGACTAAATAAATCCAGTTATGCCAAGGATTTAAACAAAAAGAGCAAGACATATAGCCAACAAAGTCCATTACTTCCAAGAAACAGCTACCATACAACAAACATGCAATTTTTGAAGCATTGCGCATATCTTCAAAACTTCCAATATTCCAAACAAACAATAACTGTGGCAATTTTCCACAAACATCTATTTGCTACAAAGGGACCTGTTTGCAATTTAGATGAAAATCCCAATACTTGACTACCTCACAAAGCCTCGTAGTTCACATTCCTTGAACTAATTTAAGATAGATGCATTTAACCTTGATCGATTGAGTAAAAAGACACATGAACTACACAGTCATCAGAGGTCAAACAAAATTGGTATGTCGGTAGCTTCAGTCAGAAAAATCTAGCGTACAAGAAATTCTTACAAACCCCAGAAATCATACACCAGACAAAATAAGCATACCCACGCAAACTTAACCAAATAAGTTCTATGTTCTAAATGTGGATGACAAAATAGAAGACAAAATACCAGATTAAGAACCGCTTTTTCATACCTTTAACAGAACCAAATACATCGNGCATACCCACGCAAACTTAACCAAATAAGTTCTATGTTCTAAATGTGGATGACAAAAAAGAAGACAAAATACCAGATTAAGAACCGCTTTTTCATACCTTTAACAGACCCAAATACATCAAAATTAAGACTAAAGTAAAGTACCAAAAACCCATTTCAGTTACAACAAATAGGAAACTACAAAAAATGAGCATAAAATCAAAGACCAACCAAAAACTAACAACAGCAATAGAAAACAAAAAATACCAGAAAGCAGTGTAGTTAGAGAACCCCACAGCAGAGACCATAACTCCGATTGAAGCAGCTGCAAATAAACACTGCCCAATCCTCAGAATCAGCCCGCTCTTAGTCCCAGGACTCCCTATCAACTCCTTCATATCTTCGCTTTTTCCAAAAATCTCTCTCTTTAGCTTCCTCTTCAACAACCACAGGGCCCTTTTCTCCAATCAAAGGGCCCCAAGAAAAAACTAGGCTTCACAAATCTTACCCATTTTCAAAACCCAGATCAAGACAATACAGAAGAACTTATCTGTCTATTGTTATGGATCTGTGTAATTGAGGAGATTTGATTGAACCCAAAAAAATCAACTGTCCATCCAGTGATCCAGATGAACTATTTAGTTTAGGAACCCTAAAAATCAACTCTTGATGAGTTTATAAATAAGGTTATTCCATTTCTTTAGTAGTAGTATTCAAGGGAAGATCAATTAATTATAGGGAAACTAACTGTAATGGAACTCGTGAAGAAGTTTGGTTGCTTTGCCAGAGACTGACACACCTACTCGGATTTCTTTTTCCTATTTTAAATACTTTTCACTTTTTCAGCACTTTTATGATTAATTACACTTTTCACCCTAACATATACAATAAATCTCACTTTGACCCCAATGTATTAATTTTGCCAATTTTATGCTTTAACTTTTTAATTTGTATTTTCTTTTTTTGTTAGATATTATTATAGAGGAAGAGGGCGAAGAGGTTTGAATCTGCAATCTTAAGGTTCAATAATTATGTAAAAGAAAAGACCCAAGTTAAAATTGGGACGGATCAAAGATTAAAACAAAGAAAGTTGGGACATGGGTTAAAGAGAAATGATGTGTCCACCGAAATTTTTATCAAAATTTTTGATCTCAAAGGATATGTCACATTGATAGTCATTGAATAGTTAATAAGAGTTTATGGGACCTATTGATCATATGATCTATATTAATTTGAAATTCAAAATTTGATAAAAAAAAATTTGGTAAATATAGTATTGTTTCGGATTAAAATTGTGATATACGCCAGCCTTCATCTTTCCAATTTTGGTTCAATTGGAAAACTAAAAGAATTAAGGACTAAAGTGGAAAATGGATTATAGTTTAGGATAAATATAATTATCAAACTAGTAATTTTATGGTTTAACTTTTTTTTGTCCAACACTATTACGAAGGAAAGAAATGATGAAATTTGAATCTGCAACATTAAAATTCATCATTTATATAAAAGAAAAGACCCAAGTTAAAGTTGGGACAGCCCAAAAGACCAAAACAAAGAAAGTTGGGACTATTAAACTAGCACACTAGCACTGTTTTTAACAAACATACAAAAGATATTCACATTCAAATAGAAAAAAAAGTTAAAGTTGGGGATAATGTTCGGATTTCCTAATATCTCTAACATGAATCCTTAAGTTTGAAATTAGGGGAAATTATCCAGAATGTAAGGTTTAGGAATGTGCAGATAGGTAATATGCAAATGGACATGAACAGTTTTAATATAGCATATTCCTCGTAACCAAAATATTTTTAGTGAAACAAGAATATTATGTCATTATTGTCACGTTATTTGTCATATTTTTATTAGATATTGATATCACATGACGATAATGACGTGATATCAGCGTTATTACGTCTAATATTTTCTCATCCCGATAACATTGTGTATCTAAATCATATTATGTTCAAAACTCACTTTTTGACCNTTGCCAATTTTATGCTTTAACTTTTTAATTTGTATTTTCTTTTTTTGTTAGATATTATTATAGAGGAAGAGGGCGAAGAGGTTTGAATCTGCAATCTTAAGGTTCAATAATTATGTAAAAGAAAAGACCCAAGTTAAANTTTAACTTTTTAATTTGTATTTTCTTTTTTTGTTAGATATTATTATAGAGGAAGAGGCGAAGAGGTTTGAATCTGCAATCTTAAGGTTCAATAATTATGTAAAAGAAAAGATCCAAGTTAATNTTTGAATCTGCAATCTTAAGGTTCAATAATTATGTAAAAGAAAAGACCCAAGTTAAAATTGGGACGGATCAAAGATTAAAACAAAGAAAGTTGGGACATGGGTTAAAGAGAAATGATGTGTCCACCGAAATTTTTATCAAAATTTTTGATCTCAAAGGATATGTCACATTGATAGTCATTGAATAGTTAATAAGAGTTTATGGGACCTATTGATCATATGATCTATATTAATTTGAAATTCAAAATTTGATAAAAAAAAATTTGGTAAATATAGTATTGTTTCGGATTAAAATTGTGATATACGCCAGCCTTCATCTTTCCAATTTTGGTTCAATTGGAAAACTAAAAGAATTAAGGACTAAAGTGGAAAATGGATTATAGTTTAGGATAAATATAATTATCAAACTAGTAATTTTATGGTTTAACTTTTTTTTGTCCAACACTATTACGAAGGAAAGAAATGATGAAATTTGAATCTGCAACATTAAAATTCATCATTTATATAAAAGAAAAGACCCAAGTTAAAGTTGGGACAGCCCAAAAGACCAAAACAAAGAAAGTTGGGACTATTAAACTAGCACACTAGCACTGTTTTTAACAAACATACAAAAGATATTCACATTCAAATAGAAAAAAAAGTTAAAGTTGGGGATAATGTTCGGATTTCCTAATATCTCTAACATGAATCCTTAAGTTTGAAATTAGGGGAAATTATCCAGAATGTAAGGTTTAGGAATGTGCAGATAGGTAATATGCAAATGGACATGAACAGTTTTAATATAGCATATTCCTCGTAACCAAAATATTTTTAGTGAAACAAGAATATTATGTCATTATTGTCACGTTATTTGTCATATTTTTATTAGATATTGATATCACATGACGATGATGACGTGATATCAACGTTATTACGTCTAATATTTTCTCATCCCGATAACATTGTGTATCTAAATCATATTATGTTCAAAACTCACTTTTTGACCCATAAAAACCCAAATGTCGATGTGTCTTTTGTTTTTTTCTCTTTTAAAATAAAAAAAAAAACAAAAATTTGTTAAGATAATACAGATGACAAGACTTCAATGATCACTATTTTAAGTTTGAGAATTGTAAGGTACATATATATTAATCGGATAAACATTATTGCAAATGATTGCACACTTCAAGAGTTTTAGAAAACAATCAAGAGTCCAAATAACTCGTGATTAAAACATTGTTCTCAATTTATTAAGAAAATTGAACTAAGTATAGTACAATGGACCTGTTTAATGTTTGTTTTCTAGGTGAAATACTGCAACTTAAAAAGTTTCACAAAAAAATCAGGATTAAAAAACTCCCACAAAATTGTTTGGAGGTGCTCTTTAAAAATTGAAAAAGTTAAAAAATACCGTTTGAAGTAACTTTTTTTTGGTTTCTTTGTATCAAAATAAAAAAAAATAATTATATGTATATATAGATTATACATAATAGGTCCTGAAATATGAATTTAAAATTTTTTTTACGTCACTGTTAATATTTTATGNAAAACATTGTTCTCAATTTATTAAGAAAATTGAACTAAGTATAGTACAATGGACCTGTTTAATGTTTGTTTTCTAGGTGAAATACTGCAACTTAAAAAGTTTCACAAAAAAAATCAGGATTAAAAAACTCCCACAAAATTGTTTGGAGGTGCTCTTTAAAAATTGAAAAAGTTAGAAAATACCGTTTGAAGTAACTTTTTTTTGGTTTCTTTGTATCAAAATAAAAAAAATAATTATATGTATATATAGATTATACATAATAGGATAGGTCCTGAAATATGAATTTAAAATTTTTTTTACGTCACTGTTAATATTTTATAAATATAATAAGCTAAAATTTTATGTGGGACCCACAAAAAATTTTAAAAATTTGAAATAAAAACTTAAAATCAATTTCTTGAATCAATCAAAATAAATCCTTTTGGGTTTAAAAAATTACTATATAAGTTGGTAAAAAAATCAAAGTCAAAATAGACCTAACATATTTTATTTCAAAATCCTTAAAAACTACATATTTAAGCCTAATTCTAGATAAGTCCAATGTACAACATGTAGTAAGGCCAGTATACCATAAGACAATTATTTGAGAAAATATTCCTCTAAACAATATTTTGAAAAGAAGTTCATCTAATAGTGAAAAACACCGTTATAACTTTATGTACATTTTTTTTGTGATGAGGATGTTCCACCATTAACAAAAGCNTTGAGAAAATATTCCTCTAAACAATATTTTGAAAAGAAGTTCATCTAATAGTGAAAAGCACCGTTATAACTTTATGTACATTTTTTTGTGATGAGGATGTTCCACCATTAACAAAAGTACTTTACGAGAATCGAGGGAATTGTATTCCTTTCAAAATTTAATCTTTAAAGAGAGCATTCACCCCCCAAATCAAAACGGACATTTAGGAAAAAATTTAAAATTCAAAAAATCATCTCCATCGATTTCATCATCTCGGAAAAGAGAGTTTTGAAGAAACATGTTTATATTTTACAACAGGAAAAGTATGATTTTAAGAACACACGGTAACAAACACGTTGTACACTATTTTATTTGTCACACTGTAACAAATAATGTGCATTTGTTTTTCCTGATTGCTTCACAAACTAAATGATACACTTGACACACTGTGAAAACACAAGTGTGACATAAAAAATAATGAATTGAGTGTATCCAACACTGCTTGTCACATTGTAACAACACATTGGACACTAACGGAAGGCACAATCGTTGATTAGCAATCACTGCTGATTAACATCAAAATATAATATGAAAAAAATTGGTTGTTGACGTTAAATTCTATGCATTTGAAATCAACAACTCATTACATTAATATAAAACATATATACCCAATCTTGATGTTGTTATTCAACAATAAAATCACAAATCCTTTAAGATATTTGTAAAAACAATATTCGTAATAATATTTGGATAAGATTTTCTACATGGAACGATGAAAATTAAAATAATAACAAATGATGATATTATTAACTGATGAAAAAATCGGTGATAACTTAAATAGAAAACCAGACGTTGAATAGGAAAAAAAAATATATGTTTAGAATTTAAATGTCCTCCTCCATTAAAATAGGAATCTCTTGATATAATCAAATCAAATCTCACAAATAAGGTAATTGCCTAAAAAGTCCATGAATTATGAAAAATGATAGTTAGGTAAAGAAAATATTTTAAAAACTATCAAGGTGTATCTAGATACAAGACATTTACAATTAGGAGAACTTATCTACAACAAAGCTTTTACATGGTATTTTGCCACAAATAAATAATTTTTATGATACCTAACCACAATAGTGCAATGGGCATGCTATTATTAAGATTGCGGCCATCAAAATTTGTAAGGTTTTTTTGGTGTGGGTATATTTTTTAGATTTATGTGAAAGAAAGTATATGGATAAGTATTTTATTCTATTAAGTTTAATTTTAATAAAATATCTTATGATTAGATACAAAATTCAAATGACATTTGAATTTTTTTACTTACTTTCTCTTCATTAAATTATGCATAATTTTTATTCTCTTCATCTCTCTCCCCTTTATTTTTTCTCCATCTCTCTCCATTACTCTCTCACTATCTTGCTTCTATTTTCTCTTCATCTCTCTCTATCCGTTAATCTCCCTATCTCTCCCCTTTTTCTTCTTTATATCTCTAATTGATAAATTTTTTTTCAAATATATAAAGATTTGATTTGATTTGATTTTTAATCTCTCTATCCCTTATTCTCTCACTCTCTCTCTCACTCTCTCTCCCTATTTTTTCTCATCGTTACTCTCTATCTTTAATTATCTCTATTTATATCAACGTTACAATAAACACAATTACACTAATCAATTACATCAATCAATTACAATTGCCCTATAATACACCAAATAATTACTCATGTGTTTTAATAAACTAAATAATTATACCAAATAATTATATCAAATTATAACACAAACTCAATTTGTCATTTAGTTGTTTATTATTATATAAATTAAAGAGTTACATCGTTTAGTATCACGACATGATTACACTAATTATAAACACTAAATTGGGTTTATCATTACATAAAAAACTTTATTATTATACCAAATTTGGTATATATAATTGGTGTAATTATGTCGTGATACTAAATGATGCAACTCTTTAATTTATGTAAACAACTGAATAATAAATTGAGTTGATGTTGTAATTTCATGTAATTATTTACTGTAACTATTTGATTTATTAGAACACATAAGTAACTGTTTTGTGTATTATATGGTAATTGTAATTAATTGTTTTAATTGATTGATGTAATTGTGTTTTTGTAGTGTTGATATAAGGAGAGAGAGAGAGAGAGAGAGAGAGAGAGAATAAGGAGAGAAAGAGTAAATGTGAGAAAATAAGGGAAAACTATGAGAGAGAAAACAAAATAGGGAAGAGATAAAGAGAGACGGATGAAAAAAATAAATCAAATATTTATATATTTGAAATAAAAAATAAATTATCAATGTGAGAAATATATAGAAATAGATAGATAGAGAGAAAATAGAGAAGAGAGAGTAATGTAATAATAAATGGCCTTTTGGTTTTTTTTCAAAAAAATTGTACTTAAGGCCAAATAAATTTTCTTAATATAATTTAATTCAATTAAATTCAAAATTTTGTACTAACTTCCAGATTTTCTAAAATTTTAAGGCACGGCAAATTGCCCATAGACAAGGGCTGGCCTTTTAGCTCTGTGGCCAACCAGGTCAAGGATCAATCAACCCGACCCATAATGGCCCATGAGTAGTCCGATAGGCCCACAAGTAGGACCAAGGGTCCTGATTTTTTACTCACAAGGCCACACATGCTAGTTTGATTAAAGCCTGCAAAGATAGCCCATGGCTAGGTCTATTGGCCCAAAAAGATTTGAATATGGAAGAATTTGGAGGCTGGTCCATGCCCAATAGAATTTCAAAAAAAATTAACTCGTGAATTTTCTTTTGAATTAAATTTATGTTAAAAAGTCAAAATAATAGATATAACTAACCTTTTTATAATTGTAAAAAATATTGACAATGTCATCACCTAATTTAAATACATATTCTAAAAAATTACTTCATCATAATGAATATTTTTCTCCATAAACACAAATTATAAGATAAGTACACTGAAAAAAATCGGTACGCAAATTAAAAACATATATACATATCATTAGACAGGTGCACTAAAACACAAATCGTTAATATATATTCTTCTCCATAAACACAAATTGTTGGATAGGTACACTAAAACGTAGATCGTTAATGTATCTTCTTCTCCATAAACACAAATTATTAGACAGGTACACTAAAATTACAGATCGTCAAACAGATACATTAAAATACAGATTATTAATGTACATTCTTCTTCATAAACATATATCATTAAACAANCATTAGACAGGTGCACTAAAACACAAATCGTTAATATATATTCTTCTCCATAAACACAAATTGTTGGATAGGTACACTAAAACGTAGATCGTTAATGTATCTTCTTCTCCATAAACACAAATTATTAGACAGGTACACTAAAATTACAGATCGTCAAACAGATACATTAAAATACAGATTATTAATGTACATTCTTCTTCATAAACATATATCGTTAAACAAGTATACTAAAATACAAATCGTCAAACGTCATCGTAATAGCCAAATAACTTGATTCACCAGTTTCATTTTTAAAATGTTTTTAATTTTTTAATTAACTAATTAATGCACAAATGCGTTATATGTTGACTATTTTCATATTAAAAATTTTAAATTAATAAAGATTGTTTTTTTTTTTGCACCACAAAAATTTAGCCTCTAACAAAACTCAAACTAAATATCAAATCCACAATTGCAAAAAGGTTCAAAGACCTTAGACCAATTTTTGATATACACATAAACATCACGAATTCCGATATACCTTATCGAATATTTGAATATTTAAGTTATTTTCTATATAACAACAACAACTAGGCTTATACGGATGGTATATAAATGCAAACACGACCATAAGTAAAACATATACACAAATAACTTCTTTCAATATGTGTTTGTACATATGACACAAACACATATTTGACTACAGAATCATCAAATACAACAACAAATAATCGTAATGATATTTTTTTTCTATCAATTCTCTTTCTTTTTGAAGTTATATTAATTCTCAACAACCAAACAACGTATAATCAAATTTCACATAATATCTGAAGCCCACAACAGTTTTATTGAGCTTTTATTTTTCTCAAATTGTTTCTAGCAAACCTACTCCAAGCAATCAAAATTAACTAAATTAATAAAAATAATCAATCACAAAATGATTGAGTTATAAATCACGTGAATGCAAAGAGAAATCCATGATTACAAAGGTAATATGAATATGTTTTTTTGTTAATGATGAATAAAAGAATGTATTTTTTACAGAAATATGTATATCCCTTATAAGAAACATAGACATTTCGACCTTACAACCATAAAAACATAGAAATAAAAAAAGTAAAATTTGATGACTACAAGAAAGAAACACATAAACCTAGGGTTTGAGCAAATACAAGAATATGAGACATATGAGTAATTAGGAATTAAGAGGCAGAAAACTATTAATATTGAACTGCTAAATTGATAACAATGAATTTTATATAACCAAAATCTGAAAAAAATAAAATAAAAATTGAACTTCGAATTAAATGAATTAGAGATGCAACATTATGAGTGACCAACGAACTTCTTTAACTTTTGATTGACATATAAAATATATGTAGCATTTAAAAAAAATACAAAAACAACTTAATACCCAGAAAATCAATAATGTAAGTCACCTGCAATAATATTAAAGTTTATCATCAAATGAAAATGATAATATGGACATTACTCAAGTTATCAAGATTATTTTAATTAAATAATTTTTTTTATTGATATTTTATAATAGTACAAATTAAAACATATCTTCCAAACAAAACTTTAACGACAAGCACATAAGGGTGGCAAAATTGCCAAACAAATGATGAAGAAGCAAGCAGCTACTGCAGGCCGACATTCGTAGTTGTGTACATAATTCTGTCCACATGTCCCTGTATTTGTATTCCCAATAATAACTTCTTTTTTTTTTTTTTCCGAGTAAGTAAATATCCTTGTCACAGCGCAAGTTCATTTGACACGTCATGGCATACGTTGCCAAAGTTTTCAAAATTGATTTCCGCCTCAGAGTAAGTTCAATAATCACAGGTTTAGGATACTGTTGATAACGTGATAGATAAAAAAAAATTAAAAATAAAAACATGACGCTTTTTGGGTAAGAAAAAAACGAAAATATAAGCACAAATATTTTTTTTATTTTTTAAATTGGTAAAAACTGAAAATAAAAAACATAAAAATTAAATAAATTACGAAATGCAACCTTAGTTTCTTTGGGTAGGGCGTATGATACTTTTGGTTCATTCATTTTTTACCGTTTAAATTGCATGTAAAATTAAGATATGTAATCGATGACCTCATTTAACTGAGACCATGGACTTTAAAAGCCTTTTTTTAAAAAAGAACAACTCAAATTTAAACACGAACAAACTTAAATTTAAAAAAAATAATAAAATATGATAATTAAATCTTTAAAAGAGAGAGTAATTTTACTATTAAATATTTAAGTTTAAAAAATAGTCTTCCTTGATTTGAATTTAAAAAACGATTTTCCTTTATTTAGAATAGGTATGGATCTAATATTGGAAAAAAAAATTTAAGAATTTTTTACCCTTTTTTTGGCTTGAATACATCCGTTTTTGGTGCATTGGGTGGGAAGGTACTTGATGTGTTTTCTTTTTTGGCTTTCTTTTATTTTTATAGCCAAAAAACCTCAAAATCAAGGCCCACAGGACGGCTGGCGTATCTGTTTTAATATATATAGTATCTATTTTTTCTAAAACATTAGTCAATTCACCAAGAAGGAAAGAAAGTTAAATAAATATATATTAAAACAATAAAAATGACCCACAAAACTGACAAAAAAGTTCATGAGCCCACTAATTTTTATTTTATTTTATGAAATTATCAATCATAATTTTAAGTGGGTCGTGTCATATTTAAGTGGATCCTCACTTATTAATAATATATGACTTACCAAAAAATAATTGAAGAAGATCTTTGTCCACTTTCCACTCTTAGATTGTTGAAAAAATTATATTTTATACCATAAAAAATTTAAGAATTTTAATTTTATAAAAAAATATATTTTTTTATATTATACTTTTAATATATTAAAAAAATTATAATGGTGANTGAAAAAATTATATTTTATACCATAAAAAATTTAAGAATTTTAATTTTATAAAAAAAAATATTTTTTTATATTATACTTTTAATATATTAAAAAAATTATAATGGTGGCCTTTCATTAGCTTTCGTTGATCATTCTATAAAAAATTACTTTATTTTTAATAAATTAAAGGGATAATATAAAAATATAATATTAAAGAATATAAAATAAAAATTCTTAAAGTAAAGTGCAACTCTTCCTAGATTGTAAATTGTAACACAAATGTTCGGTGACAAGTGGGCCCCCATGAATCCAAACCCAGTGCGAATCTGGCCCACTTGGAAACGAAAGGAAAAGACAGATTCTCCCGCTTATAAGGAAAGCCCGCTCCCCCTTACCCTCTCATCTCTCTTGGTGTTTATTGCGTTCTCACCCTCTCGGTTTTCACTCTCTGTCCTCTAGGATTCAAATTCGATTCCTCCTCTTCCTCTCTATATTCTTCTCTATAAAGGAAGAGCTTCGTGAGTTTTGATCGCCAAAGAAGAGAGCAAAAATGGCGAATGATATTACATTCTTTGAATTGAACACCGGAGCGAAGATGCCTTCGGTGGGTTTAGGCACATGGCAGTCCGAACCTGGTCTCGTCGGTCAAGCTGTTGAGGCTGCCATCAAGGTCCTCTCTCTCTCTCTCTAGATGCATAACTCCGTATCTATTTACCTAAATCTATGCTGGGCTGTGTAATTTTTAATATGTATGGGTCTGTGTGGTTTGAGTTCTTTGATTTCTTCCAACAGCATTTCTGTTTGAGGTTTTGGATATGTGTTTGTTGGTCAGGTGGATTTTCATGTTATTGCTGATCTATTTTTCTTTCTATCTTTTGGTGCTCAATTGTGATTTGTAATGGATACTTCTTGGTTATTTAGTTCGTCAGTTTGCGTCGAATTTATGGAGCTAAGTAGCCCTAACGCTGTTACGCTGCATTTTTCAGCCTGTCTGGAATTAGAATTAGTAGCGAAGTTGTTCGAATTTTTTAATTAATAGTGCTCCAATCCCGACTCCAAGACCTGGGCTACATGCGGTCAAATGAAGCCTTAGTTGTTCAATATGGTGATGATTGTTTTATGGAGGCATTTAATTGCATTACTTAATCTATGTTAGGGTTTTATTGAATTTGACGTGAACGATGAGTGTTGTTTTGCTGATCTAGAATTCTATAATCTGGCCAAAGGGATAGATACATGTTTAGCTTCGTCAATTTATACCTCCGTGCAACAAATAGCTTGTTTGACAGGCTTGATTACAATCACATCATGGAATTATACTGTATATTGTATTTATATTAAATGGCATGTGGATCTCACAATCAAATAGGTATCATTTTCATAGTATGCTGCTTTGCCGGGTGGAAGACATCATTAATGCACAAAACCTTGATTTAATCTTACCCCTTTCGTCGAGTGGATCCTTTATGTATCTTATAATCTTCTTGTTGAAAGTTGATGTATCCACTGTCTTTACACGCTGCTTGATTTCTCATAAGGATGTGCAATGAAAAGAGAAATAAAAATCAAGAGCTTGTGCAGCTCTGACCATTCTTTTAGGATGGATGTTAGGCAAGTCCATGCTGACGAATGCCATTTGTAAATTGTGGTTCACCTCAAGTGGAATAATTAGTTTTATGGGCTATACTGATTACTGAGTAAAGGATTTTGTCTCAGCTTCAGACTTACGGATAAAAATATATAAATTTTTTTTAATATTGAATTAACAGTCTACCTGGTTCCAGCAACCAGAAGAAACTCTGATTTGTCTATTTGCAAATCGTATGTGCATAGTAGAACTTAATATTACAGGGAGGTCTGAGATCTCAAAAATAGCCACTGGTAGTGGGCCCGTCCGCTAGGACTGGGGCTCGTTGCCTTCTTTGTTCCTCTAACATCCACCCCCCAATAGACATGTAAAGTATTTGCAAAAGCAGAACTTAGTATCTCATATTATTCTCAAATGGAAGGACACATCTATAATATTATTAACATGCTCAGAGGTGGAACAAAGTACTACATGGGACCACAGGGAATCTGGGATAGCCCCCTGATACTGGGCCTATCAGAACCTCTGGTATGATGTTGGTTTGAGTCTAATTACCAGCCCTCCCTCTGCTTTTGGATATATGTATGATGTTTATAAAATATCAAGAAATCAACTAGGACTTTAGGATTGCAACATGGTCATAGTCAGCAGAAAGTTGCAATAAGCCCATTTCAAGAGATGTGCTGTGCAAGGAAGCTAATTTTAATGCTTCCCTTCCCTTTTTACTTCTTTCCAGAAACCACATGGAGTTAAGTCCTTCGTTGATAGGGAATGTATTCGATTCAATTTGCACCTACATTGCAGATGAGAGAAATACTACATTAGCTTTACTGTGGCTTTGAAACCAACTTAATAAACCTTGGCTCGGCATGGTTACGTGACACTTTACAATCTGGAGTCTAGGAGAAGCAGTGATTTTCTTGTTGGCTACTTGTGATAACAACTTCAGTTCGTAATGCATTCATAGTGTAATCATCCCAAAAACATAAGCCCACTCCCTTATTCAATTTTCATTTTTCTATTGTAAATTATATGTTGTTGTTTGCATCACCATTTTAGTTATTTTTGCTAAATATAATGTAGAAAACATTTCTCGAATTTTGAGTAAGATCAAATTTAATTAGTGTAGAATATTCGGTAGCAGTAAACCAATCACTTGTGCTTCTTATTGCAGGTTGGATACCGCCATATTGATTGTGCTCAAGTTTATGGCAATGAGAAAGAGGTATTGCGAATTTACTTATTCTATTGCTATCATATAACCTAAATAATTGTCGATTCTAAATTTATAATTTGTATCTTATTGGTTTTCCGAAAATGGATGTTTTTGGAAATATCACACTGCATCTTGTGGGTCATGCTCAATACCTTAAGACATGACAAACGATTGCTTTTGTGATTCTTTTCTTCCCTCCTAAAGGGGTTGCAGTGGTATTGATGGTTTATGGTGGATTATGACAAGTCGTGAAAATAATGCCTTTTACATCACTGCTAGGTCTTAAAGTGAGAATTCATGTTCACATTTATGAACTGGTGGCATTGGGGGATGGAATTATTTGTTTGTGTCAACCTAATTTGGCAATCAAATTTCAGTCTACAAATCTGACACTGTTTTAACAAATTTAGCATATGTTATCATTAAGTAATTTGCATATAAAATGCCAAAGAATCAGACTTGTGCTATCTTATGTATCATTCGTCTAACATACTGTATCATGAAAACTGTGCATATTATGTGGTGCATTTATTGCGGGACATGTATCAATGAGACCGTGGTTAGTTTAACTCTAAACATGTTGCATCATTAGTATCATAACATGCTGATATTGATGCTTATGACCTAACCATGTCATCTACAAGGAACATGCCCCATGGAACCTCTTCATTTCTTTTTTTTGGTGATGCTCTTGCCTTATTGCTTGAATATAGTTATTATGTTTGAAATAACAATTAAAATAATCATGTCTATATGCTTTGTAGATTGGTTTAGTTTTGAAGAAGCTGTTTGAAGGTGGTGTGGTGAAGCGGGAGGATTTGTTTATTACCTCCAAACTCTGGTTTGTCTCAATCTACATTCTAGCATAAAATGTTGAAAATATGCTACAGGAATGTATACCCTTTGTTCCTAAGATGACGACACGGTTCAGCTGTATGCCTTGTTTTCAGAGTCTCTGACCTTAAACTGAAACGTCATTGGATTGTGGTTCAGCATTTAATTGGAATGATTTGCAGGTGTAAGGATCATGCACCCGAAGATGTGCCAGTGGCATTAGACAGAACTCTGCAAGAATTGCAGCTTGACTATGTTGATTTGTACCTTGTATGTATTGCCCATGAAAAGTTTCATTTCTGATTTTTTCCTTTACGCTGCAAGAATTGATCTGTGCTTCTATTTTTTGAAGATCCATTGGCCAGTCCGGATGAAAAAGGGGGCTGTTGGCTTTAGTCATGAAAACCTTATTCCAGCAGATATTCCTGGCACATGGAAAGCAATGGAAGGGCTCTATGATTCTGGGAAGGCTCGAGCTATTGGTGTTAGCAATTTTTCCACAAAGAAACTGGGAGATTTGTTGGATGTAGCACATGTTCCCCCTGCTGTCAACCAGGTTGAGTGTCATCCTTCATGGCAGCAGACCAAACTGCTGGAATTCTGTAAATCCAAGGGTGTTCACCTATCTGTGAGTTGAATTCTCATGATCCCTTCAGAGTTCTGCATCTCTTTATGAATCTGGGATGAGATTTCCCTTTCCTGTGTGTGTACAAATATTGATTAATTACTTAATTTTAGTTTGAGTTTTGATGTCTTTCTTTTACTTTTATCATAATGAGTTTATTTCTTTCAGGCATACTCACCATTGGGTTCTCCTGGTACAACATGGCTAAAGAGTGAAGTCCTTAAGCACCCAGTCTTAGTTTTGGTTGCAGAGAAACTGGGAAAGACTCCTGCACAGGTTGCTCTTCGTTGGGGTTTGCAAATGGGACATAGCGTGCTTCCTAAGAGTACACATGAAGAAAGAATCAAAGAAAACTTTAATGTCTTCGATTGGTCTATACCTGATGAATTGTTCATCAAGTTCTCTTCAATTGAGCAGGCAAGTTTTCTTATATTTGTCCTGTTTTAGTGGTGTAATCAGTCTTTCCGTTTATATTAATATTGTAGTCATAACAATGACCAGTTATAAAATGCGTAATTACTTTCAACAATAAACACCTTTACGCTTATGCTTTAGAGTAGAGTTTGATATTCAACATTATAGAGCCTACAGGCTACATGTGCAATATGAGTTCTCCGATTTATGGTCCAGAGAAATTCTTGCTCTCTGTGATGTAACTGTTAATCCATAGTAAGATTAGTTATATCATTTGTATAAGATGTTTAAGGGATGTCTGAATTTCTTTTCTTACATATTGTTTCCATTATTCTTTGCAGGCAAGACTACTCCGAGGGTCTTCATTCGTCCACGTGACTCACGGCCAATACAAGACTCTTGAGGAACTCTGGGATGGCGAAATCTGAGCAGACCGAGGACTGGTTCAATTATGCGGAAGTGTTCAAAGCTATCCTACAACAGACACTGCAATTTGGGAGCCTTATTGAACCATTTGGTTTGTTTGTGCTAGCTTGGAAATAATAACTTTTCGTCTTTACCTTTGGTATTAGGTGGCGATTGCAACAATGTGTTCCAAATTCTAGATGCTTGATAACAGATAAATGTTGATACACATGCATTGTCCTTGGGTACAATGTTTGCTTGCTACATTCCATGTTTTGATCGATGTGTCTTGGCTTTGGAAAGACCTAAATGATGTTGGAGTTTGGACCATTTATTTTTCAATTGCTAAAATTCTTTTTGATGGTGAAATCATTAGGCTATGCTAGGGCATGCTATGCTGATAGTGTTCTTTCTTCTCTTTTATTTTTTTAGTAGTGCGGTCAGGTGTTCTGACGTAATTTATGCATATCTTAATTAATTCTTTTTTGGTCCAATAAAAGTAGACGTTATACACTTGGATTAGAAAATTCATGAGAGATAAATTTTTCATAACCTAATTTCAAAGAAATTGAAAAATTTTGATCTCACGATATTTGAGTTTATAATTTGTTCCCATCTCCATTGGGTTATGGCTCGAGGTTTATAGTGAGTTTTTTACAATGCAGTTGTTATCATTGATGTTTCTTTGATTTTAGGGGAATTTGGAACTCGGTAAAAAATTTGAACTTAATTAAGCTAAATTATATTAAAGAAATTTATTTGGCCTTTTTTTTTAAAAAAAAAAAAAAGATTAAAAATGATATTTATTACTCTATTACTCTTTTCTCCCCTCCTCCCTTTCTATAAATTACTCTTTCACTCTCTCTTCCCTATTTTCTCTCAATCTATTTCTCTCATATTGATAATTTTTTTTTTCAAATATGTAAAGATTTGATTTATTTTTTTCATCTCACTCACTCTCTCTCCCTATTTTCTCTTACCTTACTTATTTTTTCTCCTTATATAAACGTTATAACAATTACACCAATTAATTACAATTACCATACAATATATTAAATAGTTACTTATGTTCTAATAAAACCAAAAAGTTACACTAAACAATTACACAAAATTCAAACACCAACCCAATTTATCATTCAATTATTTGCATAAACCAAAAAAATTATATCATTTACTATTACGACATGGTTGCACCAATTATATACACCAAATTGGGTTTATCATTACATAAAAGACTTTACCATTATACCAAATTTGGTGTATATAATTAGTGTAACTATGTCGTGATAGTAAATAGTGCAACTCTTTAGTTTATGTAAACAACTAAATGATAAATTAGATTGATGTTATAATTTTGTGTAATTATTTAGTGTAATTGTTTGGTTTACTAGAACATATGAGTAACTGTTTGGTGTATTATAGGAAAAATATAACTAATTGGTGTAATTGAGTAATATAATTGTGTTGTTGAAACATTGATATAAAAAGAGAAAAAAAAAAGGAGAGAGAGTAATAATGAGAGAATATCAAGGGGGAGAGAGAGAAAAAAATCAAATCAAATCAAATATTTATATATTTGAAAAAAAAATAAATTATTAATGAGAGATAGAGAGACAAGATAGGGGAGAGATATGAAGAGTGAAGCAGAAGAGATGTAGAGAAAATAAGGAAAGATGGTGAGACAGTAATGGAGAGAAAGATGGAGAGAAAATAGGGGAAAGAAAGATGGAGATAATAAAAATTATACATAATTTAAGAAATGATAAGTAAATAAAAAAATTCAAATGTTATTTGGATTTTGTATCTAATCACAAGATATTTTATTAAAATTGAACTTAATTAAATAAAATATTTATCTATACATTTCCTCTTAAATAAGTCTAAAAAAATGTATTCATTCCACACCCAAAAAATCCTTTATTTTATTGGTTTATTTTAAGTAATTTTATACCTACTTTGAGGAGGCCTACAAATCACACAAGGTAGCAATTTTTGACGAGAAACATAAAAAAGCTGAAAATTGATACAAAATTAACGATATAAGGTAATCATTTCTCAATAGGAACTCACAAATTACACGATATATTAATATAAATAATAAATAAATCTTGTTAGTATCAAACACAAATAACACGAATTTGATACGATTAACATGTTTAACCAATATTATAGAAATAAAATGTCAGATTTCAGTTATTTTTTCTCAAACATTGACATAATCCTTATATAAAAAGAGAATTTTTTACTTATTTTTATTATTATATTTATTAAGTTAATTTTTAATTTATAAAAAAAAATGAGTGTGAGTTTGATTTAGAGATAACATAGTATTAGACTTGAATCTAGGTGTTGAATTTTTTATCCATGAATTATGTGTCAACACTGTCCCAACATTAAAATAAACAGATCGAATTGACACTACACGATTAATTAAATAAGTTAACTTTGAGTAAAATAGTGTTTGACACGAACCCAAAAATGACACGACATAATTTCCACCCTTAATCACACATACATTTACATCTTCAAAGATTAAGGGGTCGTTTGATTCGCATTTTTATTTCGTGTTTCGTATTTTTATTTTTATTTTTTAACAAAATAAAAACAAAAACGTGTTTGAGTTTGTGTTTCTGATTTATATAAAATAAGTTGTTTTTGAAATAAGGCACAAAAACAAGGAACCAAAAAAAAAAAAAAAGTTCTCCATAACAAGCAAAATCGAAACACGTGCACGAGGGCCAGGGGAGTTAATGATATACAGCTTCGAATTTTTTTAACAGCAAAACACATCTTTTTCCGTTAGAATATAAAAACTCATCCTAGACGAATGCCATGCTCCCTCTCCATGGCAACTCTCTTTATCCATTGCTGTTCCCTCTTCGTCGCAGTTAGAAATCTCCATCTTCATTGCTGCTCTCTCTCAATCTTCTTAGTAGAAATTAAATTGTCAAGAATCTTCGATCGTTGTTTTCATCGTCATCGCTATTTTTATTGTCAAAAATCGCTAGAATCTCTCCATCGTTGCTTTTATTGCCATCGTAATTTCTGTACGTGCGAGTTATCTTGATACTCTAATTGCTTTTAAATATGTTTTTATTTTTGGTGTTTACAACAAAATAAAACAAAAATTACATTTATTTTTTTGTCTTTTAAAATCACGAAAGCAAAGGCATGATCCAAAGAACCCTAAATTGTGGCATTATAACTTTTATTATCAAATAGTAACAACCTGACCAAATTAGTATAATTTCACTTAACGAAATTTTGTCTAAACGTTTTTTAGGACAACTATGTTCCGATCGGATTGATGTTGACTGACGCTTCCAGCCCCACTGTCTGATTCTCTCTCTGGTTCTAACATGGCGAAAGACATTCCACTGTTCGAACCGATCACGGCAGCTAGTGGGACGAACCCTTTGATACGTCTCTCCTCCAGTAGTAAACGTAAACACAGTCGATGCGAATCTCGAATTCTCTCTCTAAAAGTTTCCTGCGTTTCAATGGCGGAGAAAAGCGTAAAGAAAATGGGGCAAGACATTCGATTCTTTGAGTTGAACAACGGAGCTAAGATGCCATCCCTAGGTCTCGGCACCTGGAACAACACCCAACCGGGTACCATCGGTCAAGCTCTCGAGGCCGCCATCAAGGTCTCTCTCTCTCTCTCTCTCTCTCTCTCTCTCTCTCTCAGGTCAATTTCGAATATAAGAATGATTTGCAGTCAATCAATCATATGTCCTCACTGCAGGTTGGATACCGCCATATTGATTGTGCTCAAAATTATTTCAACGAGGAGGAGGTACTGTGAATTTACACGGTTGCGATATTTTTGTAGAACTCTAAGCAAATATATATTGTTGATTTTACATTTATCGATTTGTGTTTCTTTCTCCTTTGGGAGATAGTTGATAGGACATTTTCGAAATATTCCAAGATGAAGACACGTGTCCTCGGTGTCACTAAATCGTTGTTATTGAGATCACGTACCCATCGGTTCACAAGTTCCTCTCCCCCGAGGTACTTGTCACAAGGATCAAGTGGCATCCAGTACGTCTACGTACCGACACGTATCCCTCGGTCTGATATGGGTACATCGGTCGCTATATGTACCTCCCCTCTCGGCTCCGAGATGTACCAATCCCCCTCGGTACCGAGATATACCTCTGTCCAGGATGGCGTTCTCAGCTCCTGCAGAGGCTATTGATGTACAGGTCACTAGTCTAGGCTAGGCTAGGTTAGCTATCATCACCTCGTCTTACACAATTGGTGTCAGAAGGCACAGGAAGGTAGGGGACACAGCCAATGGGGAATGGACGCGTGACATATTGTGTCACATCAGAGACAGAAAGAGCGGATGCCCTTGCTGACACACGACTTAGGAAAGCAAGTATTTAATTACACTATTCTNACGGTTCCTCTGCCGAGTGTTTCCTATGAGCTTAGGGGACTCTGCGATGAAGTGGTTTGAANACATATTGTGTCACATCAGAGACAGAAAGAGCGGATGCCCTTGCTGACACACGACTTAGGAAAGCAAGTATTTAATTACACTATTCTCTTGATGAGACTGCATTTAATGCGGTAAGGCTCGGAAGTGAAAGACAATAAATGTCTCTGAGGCTGGACATTTATTACATCTTCCCTGAGAGGAGCTCATTGAACAGTCGGCAAGCCGATGACACAGTCTTGGTTGCTCGGGATCCCGAGCNTGCTCGGAAGTCATGGCAGCGGCGTCTTTCAGGCTCGGCTTGGCAAGGGACACGGACCTGTACCGATCCCTGACCAAGAAGACTCCCTCGGATATGGGGAGCTGATANAGAGAAGACATTTCTCATAGGAAACCGTGCACACGTTGCCTGTGCCTAATGATCACCTACTGACCACACTGACAGCAATCATGAGTTTTTGAGGTATAAATACTCTTCGTAAAAGGTAAGACGGTATGCAACAAAAAACCTTTGCTACAAATTATACTCAGTGTTTTCTTCTTCCTCTCTCTCAAAAAACTGACTTGATCGTCGGAGGGGATACGCCGGAAAACACTCCGACGCCCTTCTAACTTGTCTTTCTTTGTTCCAGAAACCTTCCTCAGCCTTACTGGATCGTTCCATTGATCCACGAGGGTCTCCCATTACCGTTCCTGGTTACCACCGGATCTCACATGTTGTTCCAAGCAGCAGGGTTGACCACTCGACTGACTCACTCGAGTTCACCAAAGGAGAGACCTGTTCTCGTGTTTATATTGTGCAAGATCTAGCACGCACAATCTGGCGCCGTCTATGGGAAATGACTTGTTTTCCTAGTTTCTTCTCTATAAAGAACAGTGACCATGGTGAATACTCGATAAAAAGGGAAAGGTCCCCAGCAAAGAAGTCTCGAATTACAAGCTCCATGTCACCATGGAGGGAGGAATCACACTGATGGGAATAAAAATGCCTCTATTCAGTCAAGAGGGGTTACCCCTCAAACCAGTATGGGCATCAGGTCAGGCGGATCCGCCCCCTTAGCTCGTCAACTGGCGGAGGTGATCGAAGAAAAGTTTGGAGATCGATTACGACAGTTGGAAAAGGACAATGTAAACGTCCTAAGCTGGCTCAACGAATTCGCCGCCTACGGCGAAGGGTCGAGGGACTCATTCCTTTCTCGTGGGCTCCTCGTCCGGGAGGCAGAAACGAAGGATCTAAGGAATCATTTAAATAACAAGGCAGAAAGTTCCAAGGCCCTAAAGCGACCGAGAGCCCTCTTAACGACCATTCCAGGAAGGCAAAGCCTTTAGCCCTGGACGACCTCCGGCAAGGATTGTCGAGACGGAGGAAGGGAGATGAGTCCGAGGAGAATTCAACCCTATCCACACGGCGCCCAGGAAATGGGGGACCTATTGATGAACTCAAGGACTTCAAAGACATCCCGTTGGGGAAGAAATTGATCTCAGAGCCCGGTTGGAATCCAGGAGAAAGAGTAAGGCTGTCTAGGATGAGGTCGAAGACGAGGTCATACAAACACCCTTTACCAGGGATATCGGAGAGATGGAGGTTCCAAAAAAGTTCGTCGTGCCGAGGTTCAAAACTTATGATGGGCGGTCTGATCCCGAAGCCCACCTCAGGTAATACAAGTAAATGATGTCCCTGTATCATTTAGACCAACGGTTCCTCTGCCGAGTGTTTCCTATGAGCTTGGGGGACTCTGCGATGAAGTGGTTTGAGGCGCTTCCCCCCAACAGCATTGGATCGTGGAAGGAATTGACGAGGCAGTTCCTGGCTCGATTCATTACGGGGAGTAAGCGGCCCAAAGACGTTGGATCATTGCTAACGCTCAGACGTAGGGAATCCGAGACCCTTCGCCAGTATGCCATCCGATACTGGGAAGAGGTTAATGAGGTAGAAGGCTGCTCGGAAGTCATGGCAGCGGCGTCTTTCAGGCTCGGCTTGGCAAGGGACACGGACCTGTACCGATCCCTGACCAAGAAGACTCCCTCGGATATGGGCGAGCTGATGGCCCGGATAAACAAGTACTCAAGGATCGAGGAAGAGATGGGAAGCAGCAAAGGCCGAACCCTCCAATCTAAGAGAAAAGAGAGGGAGCGGGAGGATACTCCCCGAAAGGGACTGCTATCCCATACGAGGGGTCGTTCAAAGGAGTTCACACTATGTTCAAGGAACCCATCTTCAAGTTGCTCCACAAGATAAAGCATGAGCCGTTCTTCAAGTGGCCGCCCAGGATGCAGAGCGATCCCTCCACCCGTGATCAAAAGGTTAGGTGTTCCTATCATCGGGATTTTGGACATCGCACCGAAAGCTGCAGGGTATACAAATCGTTCTTGGAAAGATTGGTCCGAGACGGATACTTGAAAGAATACATAGAGCCCAGGCCGGAAGAGAGACAAACCCCTGTCCCGACCGAGGAGCCGGATAACATCATAGATGTCATCCATGTATGTCCGCTAGATCGCCCCACGTCCAAGGAACTCGAGTTCGATCTCAAGAGGGTAGCTTTTACAAAGAAGATAGCTAAGGATGATGGGGGGCCACCCAGTAAAAGGGCCA
>CAUOFW020002136.1:727956-757502 GCA_963454935.2 Ilex paraguariensis | reverse complement strand
GGGGGGGGGGGGGGGGGGGGTGGCCAACCCTCATCATGACTTGTCAATAATCAGGCACAAGCTGCCTACTTTTGCCTTCTACTACTCAATAACTTTGAACCATATGCCCAAAAAATGAAGGCTGACCATGCGAACTGCACTTCCTGGTCTGATCACAATAGTGGCTGACACTGGAAACCCTTTGTTCTTCATCGGCCGCAAAGGGTATTCATAAAAAATGGGCGAAGTGTTACGAGATTAAACCACAGAGGGTAAAATGGAATTTTCCCCCCAAAAGAAATTTGGTAATCAATATTCACGATTCTCTTGACTCATTTCTTGACGATATGTAAATTTATTTAGAGTAAATTGACAACTCTTTAGTAAAGAGCTTATGGAACTGATTTAGTTTTTGTGCTTTATAGATTGGTTCAATTCTGAAGAAACTATTCAAAGATGGCGTAGTGAAGCGGGAGGATTTGTGGATTACCTCCAAACTCCAGTTTGTCTTAATCATTGTTTTTAAGTTACCATATTATGTGCAATTATACAAAATGCTACGTATGTATTCTCTGTACGGTGATGAAGCTTCAGTGTCACATGGCTTGTCTTTAGGATGTCTGAACATTTGTATTTAAAGTTTTCACTATTTGAATTTTAAAACTACATGCAGGTGTTATTATAATGCACCCAAGGATGTACCAGCAGCTCTAAACAGAACTTTGCAAGACTTACAGATTGACTATGTTGATCTGTTCCTTGTATGTATTGTCTCACGGAAAGTTCCATTCCCTGTTATGTCTGTTACTCTCTTAGATTTTGTTGGGTTGAACTTCAGAAAGTAGTAGAATTAGCTTGAGGAACAATAGGTCTAATTCAAGGTGAAACGTGCAGGGAATAGATAAATTTTCAGCAATAAGCATCCTTTGAAATTGACCTTAAAGCCACTTTCTTATTCTTGGGGGTTTTAATATTTGTGTTGAAACACTGATTTGATAAGTCCCATAATTTATTCCTGCCTCTAGCAGAATATAATATTGTTTGTAAAGCTAAATATGTGAAGGAGTAATACCTTATCGTATCATCGCGTCATCATCGTCATATTATTCTTGTTATTCTTTTGGGCTAAGTAATCATTTGCTGCTTCTCTTTGAGGTTGTAAAGTACTTGTAGAGGACATGGTTTAAATAGTAACTTAGTGAAGCTGTTCATTCTTCAAGATCCATTGGCCTGTCTGGATGAAGAAGGGAGCTGCTGGCTATAAGCCTGAAAACCTCATTCCAGCTGACATGCCTAGCACATGGAGAGCTATGGAAGCACTTTATGATTCTGGGATGGCTCGAGCTATTGGTGTTAGCAATTTCTCTTCAAAGAAACTGGGAGATTTGCTGGATGTAGCAAGTGTTTCCCCTGCTGTCAACCAGGTGGAGTGTCATCCTATATGGCAGCAGACCAAGCTACGTGAATTCTGTAATTCAAAAGGAGTTCACTTATCTGTGGGTTTAAATCTCAACTTACTTCGATATTATATTGTGTTCGATAAAATCTTAATTTTCTATGTAAGTTAGCTATGACTTCTGATATACACTTATAAACCACCTTTGACATTAATTTTAATACAATTATTTATTTCAGGGATGGTCACCATTGGGTTCCCCTGGTACGTGGATCAAGGGCAAGGGTGATGTCCTTAACCATCCAGTTGTGACTCTGGTTGCAAAGGAAATGGGAAAGACTCCTGCACAGGTTGCTCTCCGTTGGGGTTTGCAGATGGGTCATAGTGTACTTCCTAAGAGTACGCATGAAGCTCGGATCAGAGAAAATTTTGATGTCTTTGACTGGTCTATACCTGACGACTTATTCACCAAGTTCTCCGAAATTGAGCAGGCAAGTCCCCTTTTTTCTTTTGTGTCCTATCTTACTGCTCTAGTTTTGGGGTCATAGTTCCTCAATGTTGCTGCTCCAACCATTATTTTCAACAAGGGCAAATGGTAAATTTATAACTGCTATTTGCCAACCTTTGTATAGTTGTATTTTGTAGAGGAGTATGATTAGGTAATTTATGAACTGCATCTACAATGTGTTATTTCAGTGAGGATGTCTCAACCTCCAAAAAACAATGCAGCCAAAGCATCTCATGATGGAATCACTAACACACTGTATAGTGGAAATGCAGTAAAAGCATTCCATGAAGGGCAGTTTAAGGTTATTAAATTCACTGGCACAACCAGTGGCGAGCAAGAATTTCCAAAATGGGAGGGCCAAATTAATAATTGAAGAAAGCTAGAATATAGGAATTATGGCTCATACTTTGACTATATCAGAAATTGAGGGCTACCTTGGCTAACTTTGAAAGTACCCATAGAATATAAGAAGAAAGTACACTACAGCAGACCCTTAGAAGGGGTGGGGTGGGGTGGTGAATGTGGCTCTTCCACTGGGTAGAACTCTTCCATATATTTTTTCTGGGAACTTATACATGCTATTGTTTGTGAACATGCAGAAAAGACTAGTCAGAGGGGAATATTTTGTCCATCGGACACTCGGCCCATTCAAGACTGTTGAGGACCTCTGGGATGGTGAGATCTAACTAGACACATGAATAACTCATTTATGTAGAACATGCAGATCTTTGCCTACACCATCAGGTACATTTTGTTTGTACAAGTTCTGGTGAAAATTTATTGTTTGACCTTAGATGATTGCAACTATTCCTCCTCTACTTTTAGTTTTAATGAGCTCTTTCAGAACTTTCATTACCTTCAATTTAGGTGCTTGGTAAATATAATTTTTTTTTTTTTGGGAAACATCTTATTTTCCTGTCTCAATTCTAGTTTCTTGATTTTGGAAAAATGTCGAGGATAGTGGATCATTTCCTTCTAATATTACTTAATTTTGTAGTTTATTTGTTCATGGTTCATGCCAAAATGTATTCTCCCACTATGCCACGCTCAAATAAATTTACGTGAGCTTTCAGCAGTGTGGTGTTTTTTTTATCAGTGATTCTTCCTTTGTGACCAGCCAGATGACGCTCCCCTGCAAACAAGAAACCTAAGATTATGTTCCTCATAGCTTTATCAGTGTTCATGGCCGATCCAAGTTCTCATCTTCTAACACTTCTTAGTTGCCAGATTCTCTTCATTTATCTTCTATGCAGCCTTGTTCTTATCATTTCAATGCTATCTATTTTGCTACATTATGATCTGGGATATCAGTATACTTACTTTCCCTTCTTTCTCAAAACCTATCATCTTTCACAAAACTGTCCTTTTGTTGTAGCAGAATCTTACCCTTTGTTTGGTATGAGGTAAAATTGAATGGATGAAAAAAGATGGATGGAAAGTGGAGGGAAACGAGAGATTTTTCTTTGTTTGGTTGAGAAGTAAAATTGAGAGAAAAGAAAAATGAGATGGAAAGAGAATCCCTCCTGCCCACCATTTTTAAACCGCCCAGTAAATGGCTGGAAAAGATGAGCAATACATGGATTTAACTTTAATGCCCCTTGAAGTGATCAGTACAACGGTGACACCATGTCATTACTGTCACGTGATGTTATCATCTAATTAAAAAAATAGAACTAGAAAAAGTGAATCCCACTATTTTCATAATAACTGGTAATTATCATATTCAATCAACAACACGTAAGATTAGTGGGATCAACATTATCTATTTGTTGTCTTTTAATTGAATTGTGACACCATATAGTGATGATGACATGGTGTCACTATTGCAATGAATATTAGTGATGGTTTGAAAGTGATCGTTGCTACATGTTTCTCAAGGGTAATGCAATGTTTACCAAATTTTCTTGTCAATGTTTACCAAATTTTCTTGTCAAATCTCCGTTCTAAATGACATGACACAATTTTTTATCATCAGATAAGTGAATCTTATTAATATTCAATGACAGAGATTATACTACATCATTTGAAATGGAAGATTTCATAAGAAAATTTGTCAAACATAGTATTTTTCATTTCTCAAATAACAAAAGGAACGTGGGGGCCAACACTTTTTATTTTCTAAAGATGAACCACGAAAGTGGTGGGATCCTAGGATATTTTTAACTCCATATTTAATACAATTACAAGCCAAGTCATGTAATTTAACAAATTATATTTTTATATTAATTTTTTTTCTCATTCATATAATTCAATAAAAAATTTATTTTTTTAACTTTTCCATCTTTTCTACCAAACAAGAAAGAAGGATAACATCTTTCATTTCTCAAACGATTGAAAATGTATTTTTTTTTGTCTTTCTATCCCTCTTACCAAACATGCCATTAGAAACAATTTTTTTTGGTTCCTTCATCCATCGGACAATCAGAATCAGAATTACAAAAGCCAATCTCGTGTATGTCGTGGTGGAAAAATATTAATATATCCAGAAAATCGGAAAAATTCTTCATTGACTTGGGGTGGCTCGTTATGTGGGGGAATGTCTTTGGGCTTACTCGTGGTTAGAAGGGAATAAAGATCCTGCTCATTATATTTTTACTCAATTTTACCCAATGAGATTGTAGTTGGGTGAAAGTGCGTTGAGAAGCTTTGGAAGGTCCATTACTTCATTTGGCACCAGTAAACTAAAATAGATTAAGATTTCATTATATTTTTCTTCAATTTTATTCAATGATAAATCATTCATTTGTATATAGGTGAGGATCCACTAATAAATAATGGGTCTCATGTATATTAATAGTATATAATTTAGTAAAAATTAAGGCTAAGTCTTCCGTAAGGAACTTATAATGAGTTTAGTCCGTCAAAAAAGCTTATGTGGAAATAAGTTCGTTTTTAATATTCCTAATAAGTAGTAAAGTCCACTATTTTTTTAAAACTCTAAATACTATTCCTTGAAAACAACTTTAAATTAATTTTTTATATTGGAAATTATTATCTCTTAATTCACTATTAATGAAGATATATCAATAATTTTTTTTACATAAATTTGAAATTCAAATTTAAAGAACAACTGTTACTTTTTTTTTCTCTCTATGTATACATAGTAGTAACACACATGTGCGTAGCTAGTAAAAAAATTTAGATTATATTTTTTAGAAATACGAAGTGTATGAAGTTGATGAAATAAAAGACTCCTGATATATGCATTCAATGACTTTTTCAATCTAATAAGAATTTTTGGCATTACAACATAAGACTAAGAAAACTTCTACATATAATTTATTAATATAAAATTATTCCACAACCACATGAATTCAAGAAGTCTGGTAACAAAACTAATTCTACTCATAATATAATAACTACTAAAACACTGTAAGCCTACTAATAATAAACAATTAAATATTATGAGATTAGTTTAACATATTAAGCTCTTCATTCCATGAAAAGTATATTTTTTTGGACGTTCATTATCACTTTGATGGGAACACCAATTCAATTGAACACAAAGTAATTTAAGTTCCAATTACAAAAATTGTTGTACGGTAAATAGAGCATTTATGCAATAGTTATACCCAAATAGATGGAAAACAAAGTAAAAAAAAAATATCATACCAGCAATAGACATATTCTCACAGAGAAAAAAAAAAACTCACAGGTTGACAAAATCAAGCATCATCGATCCTGCAGAGATATAAGACCAAAAATATTAATGAAATTACTAGAGAGATATAGGTCTATCTTCCTATATCTACCTATATATATTTCTAATAAAGTTGTTTAAACTATTTTAGAAGTCTAATAGATATAAAAAAAAAAATATATATATATATATATGAGTTTAGCTCTTTACTCTTCTAATGAATTTTCGATGGTTATATTAATCACCTAAAAATAGCAATTTTTTTTTTTACATATCATGTTAGAATTCTAGTTGAATTTGTTGAATTGAATGGAAAAAAGAATGTACTAGCAAGTCACAGTGATAAAATTTATCTAGTAAAAATTTTGAAAGTCATAGAGATAAATTTTATTTAACTAATATATAGTGATAAAATTTATCTAACAAAAAATTTGGAATATTAGTGATAAAATTTATCCAGCAAAAAATTTGGAAGTCATAGAGATAAAGTTTATCTACCTAATATTTTGTGAGCATAATTATCTTTAGTGTAATAATTAGGGGTGAAATAGAAAAAATAAAGTTGTTCAAAATATTTTAGAAGTCTAATAGGTATGAAAGAAAGAAAAATATATGGGTTTAACTTTTTGCTCTTTTAATCTTTTATTATATAATAATAAATAATGAATTTTCAATGGTTGTTTTTATATCCTAAAAAACAACAATTTTTTTTTTCACATCATATTAGAATTAAAATTGAATTTATCGAATTGAATGGAAAAAAAGAATATACTGACAAGTCATAGTGGAGATAAATTTTATCTAACTAATATATAATGATAAAATTTATCTTGCAAAAAATTTGGAATATTAGTGATAAAGTTTATTCAGCAAAAAATTTGGAAAGTCATAGAGATAAAATTTATCTAGCTAATTTTATCTAACTAATGTATAATGATATAATTTATCTTGCAAAAATTTTGGAATATAAGTGATAAAGTTTATCCAGTAAAAAATTTTAAAGTCATAGAGAAAAAGTTTACCTAGCTAATATTTTGTGAGCATAATTGTCTTTAGTGTAATAATTATGGGTGAAATAGGAAAAAATAAAGTTGTTCAAAATATTTTGGAAGTCTAATAGATATGAAAGAAAGAAAAATGTATGGGTTTAATTATTTACTCTTCTAATCTTTTATCATATAATAATGAATAATATATTTTCAATGGTTGTGTTTATATCTTAAAAAATTACAATTTTTTTCCACATCATATTAGAATTATAATTGAATTTATCAAATTGAATGGAAAGAAAGAATGTATTGGCAAGTCATAGTGGAGATAAATTTTATCTAACTAATATATAGTGATAAAATTTATCTTGCAAAAATTTTGGAATATTAGTGATAAAGTTTATCCAGCAAAAAATTTGGTAGTCATAGAGATAAAGTTTATCTAACTAATTTTATCTAGGGTTAATTACAAGTTGCAACCTAAAAGATAGTTCGAATCTCAATTTAGACCCTCAAAGATCAAAAATTTTAATTTGCACCCTCAAAGATAAAAATTTGTATCAATGTGCACCCCAAAGATAAAAAAATCTCAATTTACACCCTCAAATATAGAAATTTGTATTAATGTACACCTAAAACTAAATTTATGAATTATAGCTAGATCCCCTCATGTTTGTCACTTAATCATTTAGACCCCTTTACATTTAGAATATTACTCCTACATCTTATGGCGTTTGTGCACGTGTAACACATAACCCATTTTCGTTGATATATGTTAATATAATCGTTAAAAAAATATGATTTTATTCTAATAAAAAATTATAATTTCATATTAGCTTTTATTTTGTGGGTCCAATATACTCTAAAGTTCAAAATCAAGCTTATCATTTGAATGTCTAATAGAATAAAGGGTTGCACATTGAGTGATATATTGTATTATATAAATATCTATATTCTATTAGATATTCAAATTATAAGCTTGATTTTAAACTTTAGAGTATATTGGACCCATAAAATAAAGGGTAATGTGAAATTATAATTTTTTATTATGATAAAATCATATTTTTTAACAGTTATATTAACAAATATCAATGAAAAGGTGTTACGTGTTACAAGTGCACAAACGTCGTGAGATGTAGGAGTTATATTTTAAATGTGAAGGGGTCCAAATGATTAAGTAACAAGCATAAAGGGATCTAGGTAAAATTTATTAATTTAGTTTTAGGTGCACATTGATACAAAATTCTATCTTTGAGGTTGCAAATTGAGATTTTTTATCTTTGGGAGTGCACATTGATACAAATTTCTATCTTTGAGGGTGCAAATTGAGATTTTTCATCTTTAGGAGTGCACATTGATACAAATTTCTATCTTTGAGGGTACAAATTGAGATTCGAATGATCTTTCAGGGTGTAATTTACAATTAACTCTTTTATCTAACTAATATATAGCGATAAAATTTATCTTGCAAAAATTTTGAATATTAGTAATAAAGTTTATCTAGCAAAAAATTTGGAAGTCGTACATACAAAGTTTATCTAGATAATATTTTGTGGGTATAATTGTCTTTAGTGTAATAATTAGGGGAAATAAGAAATCAAAAGTTTTTCGCAGATGCTGGTATTTATAAAGTTTATCTAGTTAATATTTTGTGGGCATAATTGTCTTTAGTGTAATAATTAGGAGTGAAATAGGAAATCAAAAGTGTTTTGTAGATGCTGACATTTATAAGTAGTATAAATATATACACACCGTGTACTATTCATATTACTGTTTTTGTGAGTATGTTATTATTTTTGTTGGACATGTTACTGTTTTTGTTAAGCATATTACTACTGTTATTTTTTCAAATATTAATACTCAATGTTATTATTTTTTGTTTTTGAATATTATTATTTTTTTGTGTTTAAATATTACTACTTTTTTTTGTGTTTAAACGATATTATTTTTTTAATGTTACTATATATATATATATACTAGTCATTACCTGTACCTGAATATACTATACAACAAACAAAAAATTCTTAAAACAATTATCCAAATTTAAAAAGAATGACCTAAAAATATTCATACAAATTATTTTTTTCAAAATGGCTCAAAATATATCATCGATCATATCGTCCATATTAATAGAACTATCATAAAAATATATAAAAACTCTCCAAAATAACACTATATATACAAATGCCTTTGAAAAAAAAAGAAATATTAACATAACCTATTGAAATTTACAATCTTAAGCAATAAATAAAATTTTGCTAATTTATAAGACTTGCGAATTTATCACCTTTACTACTACTCAACCCAATAACACAACATAATTATAAACTCAATTACCATATTTTCAATCCGCCCAAGGATCAAAATTTCATTTCGGTGCATTATTTCGGTCACCTAGAAAACAGAAACATTTTGACGTGTTTCGAAAATGTTTCGACTCGTTTTGAAAACAGAATGAAAAAAAATAAAAACTTTAAGAATTATTTTTTTAAAACATTAGTCGAAATATACCAAAATATTTTGAAATACTTTGAAACATTCTGAAATAATTGTGCAAATACATTGAAATATAACAAAATATTTCGAAACATTATGAAACACCTTGAAATATTAAAATTTCGATTCTATCACTGATTCGTTTCGGTCTCTTTGGAAACGAAATTTTTTTGGATGTTTTGACCGTTTCAAAACGATATTTTGATCCTTAAATCTACCTTATCCCTATGTAATAAATACCTCAAGCAAAAAAAAAAAAAAAACTAACATAACACAATTAAATTCACAATCTTTAATAAAATCAATCAAATCTTGCTTATTTATGAAACTCATAAATTTATTGTCACTATCACTATTCAACCCAAAATGACACAATATAATTATAAATTTAATCCTTCACATATAAATATACACAGAAACAAATCCACGCACATTTCTTTTTTGGTTACTAACAAACCCACCTAATCAATAACTACTTTTCTTAAAAATACAATAATTTAAGTTTTTAAGATAAAATAATAATAAATAAATATTTAATTAAAACATAGGATAAAAATTTACGGGCATCCCCTAAATTTTGGTAATATTACACAAACACCTCCTGATATTTTATAAGTAACACAGAGACCCCCTGAGGTTTGAAATTCCTTGCATGGAGACTCCTTGTTTTACTTTCGTCAATATTGCTAGCAAAAATTGATAATTTTATCCTAAATTTTTTTATTATTTTTAAATTGCCCTTCTCTAAATTTAGTACCAAAAAAATTAAAAATTTAATAAAATGAAATAAAATTTGATTTAATACTCAAAAAATTGATTAAATAAATTTTAATATTAATTTGGTAACAATAAAAATTAATTTGATATTAATTAAATAAAGTTGAATATAAATTGGACAATAATAAATGTCAATTTTTGATAAAACTATATATTAATTTTCAATATAAAGTTCATTTTGTGTTTAATACTATCTAGTGTTTGTAGTCAATGTGTTATTTTTATTTTGTTAAGTAGTATTTACAATTTAAGAAATAAATGACAAAATATATGTCGTTAGATACATAAAAGCATTGAATTAGTTTCATAGAATAAATAATTGTATAAAATGTAATTTTATCTTTATAGAGTAAATAATAACCGAAAAACACAGGGCAAAGAAAAAAAGAGATAATAGTGTAAAAGAGAAAGTTATATGAGATATGAGACTCTTAGAGTTGTAATAGAAATGAAAATTCAATTAAGACTATCAGATCAAAATGTTCTGAGACTTGAAAAGCCTAAAACAAACAATCTAGCTACTTTATTATATAGATATAAATCTATATAATAAAGTAACTAAATTGTTTGTCTTGAGCTTTTCGTGGGTCAGATCATTTTGATCTGATGGTCCTAATTAGACTTTCATTTTTTATACAACTCTAAGACTCTCATTTCTTATATAACTCTCTCTCTATCTTTCTCTCATGGTATTATCTTTTTTTGTCCTATTTTTTTTGTTATTATTTAACCCCATAAATCAAATGAAACTACATGTTATGCAATTATTTATTTCATTACACTAATTCAATCTTTTTTATATATCTAACGGCATGCAAATAACACTTAATGTAAATAAAAAATAAACCCTAAATAATATTCAATTCCAAATAAACCTTACATTGTAAATTAATATATACTTTTATCAAAAATTAATATTTAATTTTGTTTAATTTATGTTCAACTTTTTCGAATTAATATCAAATTAATTTTTATTGTTATCAAATTAATATTGAAATTTATTTAATCAATTTTTTGGATTACTAAATTATATCAATTTTTTACTAAACCAAATTTTATTTGCTTTTATTAAATTTTTAATTTTTTTGTACTAAATTTGGAGAAGGACAATTGTAAGTAATTATTTTTTTTTGATGAAATTATCAATTTTCATTAGCAACATTGACGGAAGGGAAATAGAGAGGGTATCCGTGCAATAAATTTCAAATCTTAGGGGGTGTCTATGTTATTTATAAAATATCAGGAAATATCTGTGTAATATTGTCAAAACTCATGGGAGGCCCCTTGATTTTTACCCTTTTTTAATTAAACATTAATTTATTATTATTTTATCTAAAAAATTTGAATTATTATATTTCTAATAAAACAATTATTGATTATAAGAGTTTGTTGGTAATCAAAAAAGAAATGTGTGTTGGTGTGTTTTCGTATATATTTATATGCGAAAGATTGAACATTTGGTAATTAAATTTATAATTATATTATGTCATTTGGGGTTGAATGGTAATAGTGGTGATAAATTTATAAGTTTTATCAATGAGTAAGATTTGATTAATTTTATTTATTGTTTAAAAATTGTAAATTTAATATTGTGTTCTGTTAGTATTTTTCTTTTTTTTTTACTTGAGGTATTTATTACATGGGAATAGAGTGAATTAAAAATATGGTGGTTGGGTTTATAATTATGTTGTGTTATTGGATTGAGTGGTAGTAAATATGATAAATTCGTGAGTATTATAAATGAGTAAGATTTTTTTTATTATTTAAAGATTGTAAATTTTAATTGGTTATGTTAATATTTTTTTCCAAAGGCATTTGTATATGTGACATTGTTTTGGGGAGTTTTTATATATTTTTATGATAGTTCCATTAATATGGAGGATATGATTGATGATATATTTCAAGTAATTTTAAAAGAAAAATTGATATAAATATTTTTAGGTTATTCTTTTTGAATTTAGACAATTGTTTTAAATTTTGTTTGTTTATTGTATAGTGCCTTCAGGCACGAATAACGACTAGTAATTCTATATTATATATGGATATAGATAGATACGAGAGACCAAAAGAATTTTATTATTAGTCAAACTCATAAAATTTAAGAGTTGTTAGTTTTCAAATTTGTTTTAATTAAACATAACTATTAGTAGTATTTTGTACAATGAAGATTAAAATGGAGTTAATATTAAACAAGTTTTTTTGATGGACTTACCATCAAATAAGTGTACAAAAAGGGATTTGCCTCCAAATTTTCCTATAATTTATCATTGAGTGAAAGTGTAACAAAAAGGATGTACAATTGTTTTAAGAGATAATAAGATGTAAATACTTTTTTTAGAATTTATTTGGCTTTAAGTACCACCACTAAACTTATCTTCATTTAAGTCTTTTTTTTCATCAAATAGTTGTTCATAAGTACATATTTTAAAACATTTTCAAATTCTCTTTGAAATGTATTTCATAATTACCCCAACCATAAATAGTGCATACCTAATTGAAAGCTTTTATATTTCCAATATCTAAATATTAGATTGTGAGACTTTCAATATTCCTTTGATATTTGTGTATCATTTGAATTTTGAAATTTTAAATTTTAAATAATATATATATATATATATTAATTAAACATTAACACGTTCAAAAAAAAATAGTAACATCAAACGGTAACATACTTAATAAAAAATTTAATTAAAAATTTAATCATTACAATAGAGTGACATCATATGTGAGTATTTATTCTATTGTGGGAGTGTCACTCTATTATAATGATTAAATTTTTATTAAGCATGTTACTGTATATATATATACTAGTTATTGTCTGTGCCTGAAGGCACAGAGTAATCAAATTGATAAACAATAAATATATTTATATTTATATCTAAAATTAAATCACAAATATAGAGAATAAATAAAGGAATTTAAACTTTGTAGTGGAGGCGAGAAGTGTTGAGCGACAGTGGTGATGGTATAAGACAATGATGGTTATGGAGGGTGGTAATGACCGTGGCAGTGGTGATGGCGGCGGCGGGGATGGTGGTGGTGGTGGAGGCGACAACGATGGTGTTGGTGGTGGTGACGGCGATGGTGGTAGGGGTGATAGTGGTGGCGACGATAGTGGTGGTACAGGTGGTGGTGGGGCAATTTCAAATACTATTTTTTTAAAAAAATATTTATGAGAAATAATTTTTAGAAATATTTTTAAAAAGTCACTCCAAGCACACTCTTAGATACTTATTTTTTTTTATTAAATTTAGGGTGTTAATATTAGTCGTTAGATTAACTTTAAAGTAAAATTTAAAGTAATCTCAACCGCGAATAATAAAAGTCATTTTATTTATCTTTTGAGATTTCAATTGTAAGTTATTTTATTATATATATAAACATAATTTTAATATTAGCACAATTTTCAAGATATGAATTGTTAATCCTAATACAATTCCCAATTTTGAAGTTATTAATTTTTTTAAACAAGTTTTGAGTAAATATAACTATTGATGGTATTTTGGACAATGGAGATCAAAATGAATTTATCACCAAATAAATTTTTTAAATGTACTTAAACTCAAATAAGTTTACAAAAAAAAACCGGCCTCCATAAACCCCTTGTTTTAAAATTGTTGGGGTTGTTTTGGGGGTGGGGAAGATGGGGGGAGGGGGGGTTGAGAGATAGAGAATTGTTGTCATTGAAATTGACACTTATAATTTATTATTGGTGTTAGAGAACAACTAATGTCATTTGGATACTGTTAATGAAATAATAATAATGGATTGATAACTAAATAACAATAATGGGATTAAATCAGAAAATTTCAAAAGACAATTTTAATCAAGGTCGGATTCCCTCTCCAAGTTGAAAATTTTACCAATTTCATACATTTTCACACTAACTAAAGTCAAACAAAATAATATTTTTTCTCTTTATCTCTTTTTTCTCTCCCAATCTTTTTTAATGGTGATACAAAATTGATTTTGAATCGGGTAATTTTAAAAAAGAAAGAAAAAAATAAATTATTATTTTATATATTTATTACTCCACGTTCGATGTTTAATTTATTTGTGTATCTTTTATGCACGAGTTATTTCTAGTGGCCGTATATATAATAAGGGCACCTCCCGTATCCTTCCTCCAACCCCATTTAGCCGACCCGAATAATCTACGCTACCTAGTCGCGGAGATCTCTCTCTCTNTTCCTCCAACCCCATTTAGCCGACCCGAATAATCTACGCTACCTAGTCGCGGAGATCCCTCTCCNACCTCCCGTATCCTTCCTCCAACCCCATTTAGCCGACCCGAATAATCTACGCTACCTAGTCGCGGAGATCTCTCTCTCTCTCTCCCTCCATCCATTTATTTCTCGCTCATTCCTAAAGATGGCGTATCGCATAAATTCCCCTCTCCTCCGATGTAATACGCCGCTCTTCCCGGCCGTACATTACCACCGACAAACACTCAATCTTCTTCCTTACTCTCTCCACTCTACTAAGGTCTCGCAATCTCTCTCCAAGTTCGCTCTCTTTTCAGTGCTATCTCTATTTCTGTCAAAACTTTTATTGATATTGATTTTCACAGATTTCATACTCTACTAGTCGTCAGCGTAGTTCTATGGCTGTGAAGTCTGATGCGACGGTCGAAGATAGAATGCTGGTTAGTTCACTTTGAGAATAATAATACCAGTGTTCTAGGTGTTGGTTTTTAGTTTGTTTTAAGTTTTCCTCTGTTTTCTCGGTTACAAAGTAGAGCGTTGGTTTTGATTTCAGCTATTAACGATTTTATTGTAATGAGATTTTCAGGTGTTTGTTCCGCCGCATCCTTTAATCAAGCATTGGGTTTCGGTACTTAGAAATGAGCAGACTCCTTGCCCCATCTTTAGTAAGTGAAACTTTGTGTTACAATTTGGATTGTTTCATATTGTCAGAAAAATGTTGGTTAGTTTACCTGTTTTGGGACGCTTAAGTGAACTAGCAGTGTTTGATTACCTATTTGGTCCTATTTTCACTTAGTGGAAGTGAACTACTGCCTTTTGGTGATTGGATAAAGTAGCCCTGTAAACTCATGTTGGTTTGATCTTCGACTTGTAAACTCATGTTGGTTTGATCTTCGACTTTACTAGTGATCAAGTTGCACTGCTGCTTGTGATTGTTAGAAGAACTATAAATCTTTTTGTTTTTAATAGAATTTTATGTTTATTTTGTTGAGTTTGGCTGGATTTGGATAAATCCTCTGAAGAATTGATGTGTTACTTACATGCTCTCTCACTTAGGATTTTTATTTTTTCAGTTAGTGTCTATGGATCCCCATTTTTGGCTCACAGTTTTTTCCTTTTATTAAAGAATTTATATTTACGTGGTCATTATTGCTGTAGAGAATGCCATGGCTGAGTTGGGGAGGTTGCTTATGTATGAAGCATCAAGGGATTGCCTGGTGAGTTGCTACAGTATCATTGCTTATTCGTTGTTTGGTGCTCCTTCTTTCCAGGCTAACCATATTGGATATTTTTTGTTGACACCTGGCTATTTACTTCTAATTTAGTTGGTTTTTCCTTTGATGATGTTGTAGGCTTTACTTGCTTATCTACCTAAAGTGATACACTGGTTTATTTGATAATTGATATTGGGAAATATGGATGCCAAGACAGTTATCTAGGCAGCAGAGAATTTTGTACCTACTTGTAGTGTTTCCTGGACCTGTTCTATGTAGTTACCAATATTTTTGAGTTCTGACTATTTTTTCCACCACTGCCAGCCTACTGTCTCAGGGGAGATTCAGTCACCTATGGGTGTTGCCTCTGTAGAATTCGTCGATCCAAGGGAACCTGTGGCGGTTAGTATATTAATATGTTTTTTTTTACTATTCTTCCTGTTTGTCTTCTTGTTATGTGCATTCTTCGTTATAGATTTGAAATCTAATGACTGTACACTTGGTCAAGGGAGTTCCTTTGGGAAAACTGTTGACAGCTTTCTCTAACTTACATATTTGGTTTCATTTTGATTATAAAAACCATTGACAATGGCTGTACATAATTGATAGAAATTTTCTGAAGTGATCTTATTCTACCTTATGCTATCATGGAATAGTATTAGCTAGTATGTGTGGCCATCACTGATAGACTATTCGTTGAGCTTTTCAGATCGTTCCCATCTTGAGGGCTGGTCTTGCTCTTGCAGAACATGCATCATCAATGTTGCCAGCAACAAAAATGTATCATCTAGGTAGGGTATGTTTATCACACACTGTGAAAATGGAAGGTTTAGCTGAGCTATATGTATTTGTGTTCAAATGGTACATCAATGGAAAAGCATAGTCTGACTGTGAAAGCCAATGATTCTTATTTTCCTTTGCCAATCCAGGGGTTAGCAGAGATGAAAAAACACTTCAGCCAACTGTATACCTGAACAAGTAAGGATTCTTTGCTGTAGAAATTGGGGGGCATTTTTGTTCACTTTCCATGTTATGTGGCTCTCCATTGTACTCTAGCATTTGATTGCATCACTGTGCTATTCTTTTGAATCAATTGTGAACTAAGCAAAAATCCTTGTTCTCTACTTTATCTGCATCTGATCACCATTCTTGCTTCCTGATCTATATTGTTTGCATTCTCCGGCTGTCCTAGATCAAGTCTTTTGACAGTTTTGTTTGTTGTTCGCAGGTTACCTGACAAATTTCCTGAAGGTACTCTGGTATTTGTTGTCGATCCTATGTTAGCAACAGGTACTAATACTATTCCTAAATAGGGCCTTCCTTAGATTCATTTTCCTTATTTTCACAGATTGAGAAAATATTTTTGTTATGGTTACATCACAGCTTCTTCTTTTTCCACTATCTTTTCATTACTTTGCTGATATCAGTTCTTGGCCAAAATTTGTTTCAATATTATCAATCTCCCTACTTATTTCATGTAGTGCTCCTCTTTTTCTTATTTATTCACAAGTTGGCTGATTAAGATGCATTCCATTGTGAGCATAGTACTTTCTTTTCTTTATTTAAATTATGTTTCCCTTGTTTCCAACTTTTGTGTTTCCTCCTGCCCTTATAAAAGCTGCCTCCCTCTCCCCCCCTGACTCCATCCCCTTAATCAAATGGCACTGAACCCCAAAACCCAACCCATAACAGGAGCAGATTTGCCCATATTCTCAGGCCTCTCACGTGAGACACCTTCGAGAAATGAGACGGTTTTAAATGGAAGAGCCATATTGCAACAATGTTGAAGGTTTAGGGACGAAATTGACAGAAAGTAATTGCTTAGGGGCTTAATTTAAACAAGGGTCTAAGTTCAAGGGCCGCCATTGTATTTTGCTCCCTTTTTTTTTCCGGTAAATCTTGCGGCTTTTTTGTGTGACATATGCAGGCTGTATGAATAAAACAATAGTTTCACGTTGGCATTTGTGAATCTTACTTTGTTAAAATTATTTTGTTTTCTACAAATATTTTCAGGTGGCACAATTGTTGCTGCTCTTGACCTGATAAAGGAACGTGGGGTTGACAACAAGCAAATTAAAGTGGTAGGTAGATGAATTATCATTTTTAATGTCTCTGTTCTTAAGAGCGTATATATTTTCTTCTGTTGCCCGGGTATGTCTAGAGCTTGTAACATGCTGTTCAAAATGAGTTATCTCGATGCGCCATGAGACCTTCAACAAGCAGCCATCCAACCTTGCGTAAACAGGCTGTTGATTTCTTCTCAATGGTTCTTCTTGTAACTGAAAAGGATGTTTACTCACTTGTATCTTGTATGTGGAATCTTGCCTACTTGGTTTATATCTTCAATCAAAATTTTAATGTCATTACTTGCTTGTTATACCTTGCCCAGCTTGGGATCAAGCTTTTACTAAATTTCTAATAATTCTGAATGGGCAAAATGTTCTGCTGTTCAGTTACTTGCACATGAATGTTCAGATTATGATGGCTGTTTTTCGTAGTTCTTGTTCACAGTTGTGTGGTAGATTTACTGACTATACATGTCACAGGTGTCTGCTGTTGCCGCTCCTCCGGCCCTTCAAAAGCTCGGCGAAAAATTTCCTGGGTAATATAGCATATTATCATATCAGATTATGTCTGTCGATATTGTTGCATATTGTTCTTAATAATGTCTTTGTTATTTTCAGGCTTCATGTATATGCTGGAATAATTGACCCCACTGTTAATGACAGAGGGTAATTACTTCTACCATTAGCGTAAATTGTGCTTACAAAGTAGCAAACAGTAATATTAATGTTTTCCGCCAATTATATTCTTTGAGCATTTTTCAGGTTTATAATTCCTGGACTAGGAGATGCAGGAGACCGTAGCTTTGGCACATGAAGCCACAAAAAACTGTACATCCAGGCCAGTCATTTTTCCCAATTTTGAAATTTGAGCATATCATCAGCAAAATATTTACCGGCATTTTTTATGAGTTTTATGAGCTGTTTACTTCAAGTGTTTATTAGTCGTCGAGCAACTTATTATGGCTGTCCAAGTAGTTAAATGGATCAAACTTTATTTGAAGCCAAATCCTCTTTTTGACAAGTTGTGTCAAAGCCAATGCTTGTTTGGATTGCAATGTTGTGTCCTCTTTTTTCATCTTTTGATCTATTTTTGAAGTGCACCCAAAAACACTTCAAATCAAGAGTGTGAAATACATTTTGCGTGAGTAGGATCTCTTGCTTACAAGTGAGCCCCTCCTGCTTGTGTCTAAAATTTAAGTTTTTATTGCTCAATGTGGAAGCAAGACTTGGGTGTCTTTTCTTCTTTGGAAGGGGAATTGGAACTTGAGTCGATCTGTTAGTTACATTTAGGGCCTGTTTGGAATTTTGGGTTTTAGAGGTTGAGTTTTATGACAATAGTATAATGTACTTTCTAAAGTCATGTTTAGTTTAAGATTTGAGGTCCGTGATTTGAATTTTGGTCCCTTAGCAGCAATAGATTAAAACTCACAAATGGGTGTTTGATGAAATTCATGAGGGATATGTTTCAAAAGTGAGAGATTTGACTTTGTAGATAGAAAGATTGTTTTACCCAAAATTTTATCATCCTATTCACTTAATAATGGATATTTTAGTCAATTGAGTAATAAAAAATAATAACTCTTGTACATGATTTCACACGAATTCATGGATCTTAACTATATTTAATCACTTACCATCGAATATGGGATTGGATAAGATAATTGTTTCATCCCATGTACAAAACCTTGTGCTAGGGTTGATAAACGCAATCTAATCCCTTTTGTAAAGACCAGAGTCCATTCAAGCATCTTGAATCCTTATTTTTTTTAAACTTCAATTTAAATTCGAGCGGGCTATCCCACATCAGATAGTCTTTGGGTGTGTGAGAGTTATAAGGACTTGTGACANTTGTGCTAGGGTTGATAAACGCAATCTAATCCCTTTTGTAAAGACCAGAGTCCATTCGAGCATCTTGAATCCCTATATTTTTTAAACTTCAATTTAAATTCGAGCGGGGCTATCCCACATCGGATAGTCTTTGGGTGTGCGAGAGTTATAAGGACTTGTGACACTTTTTCTTTCAAGTAGAAGTGTTGTAGTGTTCTTTGGTCCAAAAAAACAATATCAGCATGTGTGCGTTCTGGGGTGGGTCCCATGTGGGCTCAACTGCATCCCTCTGAGGCCTGACTAAGATCGGGGAGGCCTTTGGGCCTAAGTGGTGATGAGCTTGGGTTACCCGACATCGGATAGCCTTTGAGTGTGTGTGTGAATTATAAGTACCTATGACACTTCTGCTTTTAAGTAGAAGTGTTGTAGTGTTCTCNTGTAGTGTTCTTTGGTCCAAAAAAACAATATCAGCATGTGTGCGTTCTGGGGTGGGTTCCATGTGGGCTCAACTGCATCCCTATGAAGCCTGACTAAGATCACTAAGATCGGGGAGGCCTTTGGGCCTAGGTGGTGATGAGCTTGGGTTACACGACATCGGATAGCCTTTGAGTGTGTGTGTGTGAATTATAAGTACCTATGACACTTCTGCTTTTAAGTAGAAGTGTTGTAGTGTTCTTTGGTCAAAAAAAAAATTTAAAATTTGAGTAAAAAATTTTAAAAAACTTTATCCAATACTTGACCCATACTTGTATGAAATCAATGGAGATTTATTTTTTTACTCAAATGTAGGAAGATTTCAATATTTAATAGTGAGATTTCATCATCTTTTAAAGATTTAATGATCATATTTTACCTTCATTTAAATTTGGATTTTTCTTCTTTTAAATTTGAGTTTCTCTATTGGAGAGGTCTATCATAAATTAATTTTTTAATATTTTTTTTACTCAAATTTAAATAAGAGTTTGAGTGAGATTCGTGGTTCTAGGAGTAGGAAAACCCATCAAGANTTTTTCTTCTTTTAAATTTGAGTTTCTCTATTGGAGAGGTCTATCATAAATTAATTTTTTAATATTTTTTTACTCAAATTTAAATAAGAGTTTGAGTGAGATTCGCGGTTCTAGGAGTTGGAAAACCCATCAAGNCTTTTAAAGATTTAATGATCATATTTTACCTTCATTTAAATTTGGATTTTTCTTCTTTTAAATTTGAGTTTCTCTATTGGAGAGGTCTATCATAAATTAATTTTTTAATATTTTTTTTACTCAAATTTAAATAAGAGTTTGAGTGAGATTCGTGGTTCTAGGAGTAGGAAAACCCATCAAGAAAAAAAAAATGAAAGAGTTATAAGATTCAAAATAGTTTGATAATTCTACTTCTATGTAGGCTGATTTAGAGGGAGGGTGCAGTGCATAATGCTTCTCCATTGAGTATCATGGTTAAAAGACTAGACAAAAACTCTAATGTATCTTTGTCACTATATTTTTCCGTAGAAAAAACGAAAAAAAATAAAATCTTGCCTATTCTATTCGTATGATCACCAAGATTCTTCCTTGAAAAGAACAAGGAGAAGAATGGGACAAAGCTCTTTTATTGTGTCCTCTAAAAGCTTCCACCTTTAATCTTCTTAGCCACCTCGGCCACAAGCATCTTCGGCTCCGCCATGAATACTACCATAAGCGCCGCTAGTTTGAGCAGTCCTACCACCTTCGCAGACACGTCCAGCTCCACTATTATGTCCACCGTTGCCACCTGCACAGGAGGCACTGGTTGTTGGACGCATAACGCTACTACTGTTGATACCACCCACACCTACGGCACTGCCACTGCGGCTTCCACCACCACCACCACCACGGACGATGACACGCATTCTATGGCGAAAACCGTCACTGCCCACAATGCTTTCGAGGCTTCTGGTTTTGTTTTCCGTTATTTTGAGGCAGTTGTACATAACAAACCACATGATTAACACTCCAGAAATGACGAACAACAGGTATATGAGAAGTATTTCCATCTCTCTCTCTCTCTCTCTCTCAATACCATTTTATNAAGGCTTCTGGTTTTGTTTTCCGTTATTTTGAGGCAGTTGTACATAACAAACCACATGATTAACACTCCAGAAATGACGAACAACAGGTATATGAGAACTATTTCCATCTCTCTCTCTCACTATCTCTCTCTCTCTCAATACCATTTTATATTTGAGTTCTAACTTCAATTTGTCAAAAAGAAGATTTTCGCTGTTGCATTGAGGTGCAGAGAAGGGCTCAACATTTAGTGCACTTAAATGCAGATAAGTACAATAGTAAGGGAATTCCAAAAAGGTCTTTAGGATGAGAGAGAGAGAGAGAGAGAGAGAGAGAGAGAGAGAGAGAGCATGAAGGTATGCAATAACTACATTTTCTTGTAAGTGAATTCATATGGCAAAGCAATTTTAATGCTATTATAAAGCTTAGGATTGTTAAATTCATTAGCGAACATCCCCTAAATAAGACTGAAAATAACATAACGAGCAATACTATTGAGATCTAATTTATTGATATAATTTACTGACTTTTGAATTGACTATAGGCCCCATCAAACATTATAATTTAGTGTTGATCCAATAATTTTTATGAAATTACATTGTTATGTCAACAAATTATGTCAATTTTTTAAGTCCAAATAACATTATTCATAACCTAGCACGAGCAAGTTGACGTCAACAAAGCAAGACGATGTGGCAATCTCTCTTACTCGCTCTATATTCACCNATTCATTAGCGAACATCCCCTAAATAAGACTGAAAATAACATAACGAGCAATACTATTGGGATCTAATTTATTGATATAATTTACTGACTTTTGAATTGACTGTAGGGTCCATCAAACATTATAATTTAGTGTTGATCCAATAATTTTTATGAAATTACATTATTATGTCAACAAATTATGTCAATTTTTTAAATCCAAATAATATTATTCATAACCTAGGACGAGCAAGTTGACGTCAACAAAGCAAGACGATGTGACAATTTCTCTTACTCACTCTATATTCACATGAATTCTCACCTTTCGTGTGGCATCAATTTTATTCAACTCAATCATGAATAACTTCATGTTTCGTTACATTCATCATATATACAACATGTGTTTAGCGAGGTCGTGCCAACTTATTTAATTAACTAATCTAGTAGATTATTCTGTTGGTCACCTAAACTTATTGAAATTAAGACCAAACTCACTAATTTTATATCAATTTCGTGTTGGGTTCTTAAATTGTGTTTAAACTTACTAGAGCTACAATGAGATCATACTTTCTAATTTAGCACAGTGGACAATCATTTCCACCCATCTGAAGGGGAAAACCTCCCCCCAAAACAACACATTTGGTCCTTGAAGGGCACAATTCTTTCTTTTTTTTTTCAAACATTATTACAAATAATGGTCAAAAAGTCCACTGCTAACATCATAATTCATGGTCCAAGCTACTTGCTGATTGCTGCTTGGGAATTGCAAAAGAGCTAAATGAGAGAGAGAGAGAGAGAGAGACCAACCAATTTTTTTTCACATAATTTGCAACCCTAAAGACAAAGAATGGCAAAAACCAACGGTATTACAGTTAAGGGTGTCTGAATCCGTTTACGTACTTTGAGTAGCTTTTTTTTTTTGTCCAGTCAAATTCAGGTCTTCTACGCCGGAATTAGGGGATTCATAAAAAATAAACTCTTATGACTTAACCCTAAGAGAATTGCTAAATTTTAAATTCAAAACGTCTAAATTTACACTTCGTACCTATCTCCGTCGAACTTACCATTAGGGTTAAAAATATGCGTTCACTTCTGAAACGTTCCTTCTCACATAACTATCAATTTGTCTGCCATGGAAAGGACAAATATCATTGTTAGGTCTATTTCCAGTTATTTGCACAAGCTTTCGTAGTAATGGTGTTGGTGGCCCCATAGTGTACCTAACAATACATATTCAATTGCAAAATCTAAGATCCTACTGGATTCGAATAATGCTAATTTAGATTCCTATCTAGAGTACAATGAACATTTCTAATTGGACCCAAAATTCAAGGTATTACTGAATGTCATATGAAATTTTGATTCTCAAATTTAAACCGGTGACAATAAAATTATATTAAATTAATAATATTGTTACGTAAAGATCCATTGTCGTAGTTGTATCTAATGAGGGTTAATTTGAGGACGAGCNTCAAATTTAAACCGGTGACAATAAAATTATATTAAATTAATAATATTGTTACGTAAAGATCCATTGTCGTAGTTGTATCTAATGAGGGTTAATTTTAAAATTGTCATTTTAATGTTCACCTTTGGAATAGTCATGAGAGTATAGAAGAACACATGCTTCATCTCCAACAAGCTCTTTGTGAAAATTTCAGATAAAATTATTGTAGATGGAGCTAAGTTTTTGAGAAAAAAAAAGAGCAAGCCCAAGAAAGGAAAAGCAAAATTGTAGAGCAAACATTACTANTTCACCTTTGGAATAGTCATGAGAGTATAGAAGAACACATGCTTCATCTCCAACAAGCTCTTTGTGAAAATTTCAGATAAAATTATTGTAGATGGAGCAAAGTTTTTGAGAAAAAAAAGAGCAAGCCCAAGAAAGGAAAAGCAAAATTGTAGAGCAAACATTACTTAGGAAAAGCCTTGTAACAAGTTCCACAATTAATTGTTTTAATTTGGGGACTTAAGTTAATGTAGTCATTAGATCAAATGAGGACTTCATTTAACATTGAAAGTTTGAAACTCACAGCTAATTTAATTTTTTTTTATTCAACGGTTAGAAGTGTTCGGGTATGTTTACGTATACCTCTGCAAATCATTTTCTCAGTCCGATCAAAGGCAGGACATTCACTTCAGGATTAGGGTATTCATGAGAGATAACTCTCCCATGACCAGACCTCAAGAGATTGTTAAAATTCGAATTCAGAACGTTTGAATTTACAATTCGTCCTTGTTAACACTTAAGCCACCCTTTGGGGTCACAAATAATTTAATTTAATGACTGCATAAAATTAAATACTTAATCAATTAGGTACATGATTAGATCTTCAAATNATGTAGTCATTAGATCAAATGAGGACTTCATTTAACATTGAAAGTTTGAAACTCACAACTAATTTAATTTTTTTTTTATTCAACGGTTAGAAGTGTTCGGGTATGTTTACGTACACCTCTGTAAATCATTTTCTCAGTCCGATCAAAGGCAGGACATTCACTTCAGGATTAGGGTATTCATGAGAGATAACTCTCTCATGACCAGACCTCGAGAGATTGTTAAAATTCGAATTCAGAACGTTTGAATTTACAATTCGTCCTTATTAACACTTAAGCCACCCTTTGGGGTCACAAATAATTTAATTTAATGGCTGTATAAAATTAAATACTTAATCAATTAGGTACATGATTAGATCTTCAAAGTAAGCCTTTATAGCATTGTTGGTTGTTTCCTATTAACTCAGTAAAATTTATTGACAATCCAATGATCATATTCATTAAGTCTTTAAATTATATTATAATAACATTGCTCGATTGATTTGATAGTAAAATATATTTTTTAATAATAAGATTAACTACTAATCTAATGACTATAATTATTATATACCTAAATTATCATTCAACAACATTGTAAAAAAAAAAAAAAATGTGATCAACACTTTTCTTTCTTGTGTGGCAAAGATTCGCCCTTTGGTTGATGAGCTGGTACAGCTATCACTCACCAAAATGGTTAACATGNAATTATATTATAATAACATTGCTCGATTGATTTGATAGTAAAATATATTTTTTAATACTAAGATTAATTACTAATCTAATGACTATAATTATTATATACCTAAATTATCATTCAACAACATTGTAAAAAAAAAAATAAATGTGATCAACACTTTTCTTTCTTGTGTGGCAAAGATTCGCCCTTTGGTTGATGAGCTGGTACAGCTACCACTCACCAAAATGGTTAACATCGCAAACTCAAACAAAAGTTGTCTTTACTCTTCTTCAACACCTTCCTTATGAATTAAGATTTCACTAATGCTATTGAGACATAATTTAAGGATATAATGAGTTGTCACCAATAAAATGATAGTAAAATGTATTTAATGATGAGTCTTATTGTAGCATTAAATGAATTCATTATCATATCATTGGTGATTACTCATTATCTCTNTCTTCTTCAACACCTTCCTTATGAATTAAGATTTCACTAATGCTATTGAGACATAATTTAAGGACATAATGAGTTGTCACCAATAAAATGATAGTAAAATGTATTTAATGATGAGTCCTATTGTAGCATTAAATGAATTCATTATCATATCATTGATGATTACTCATTATCTCCNAATAAAATGATAGTAAAATGTATTTAATGATGAGTCTTATTGTAGCATTAAATGAATTCATTATCATATCATTGGTGATTACTCATTATCTCTCTAAATTATGTTCGTAAATTATGTCCTAATAACATTGCTCGAAAGATTTATCCTCAATAATATTCTAATTCTAACGTAGATGATTTACCTTTAATCGGATTGAAGAGGGAATTAATGGAGATACGCATAAACTAACTCAAAGACTCGCTGACCGTAAAAAAAAAACAGCTTCCTCGTACCTGTCGCAGCCCCATTTTTGAAATGGTGAAGAACATGATCAAAGGGAAAACAACTGGATACAAGTTTAATGGAAAGCAATTAACATAAATCACTTGTGTAAGTGTCCTCAATCCACTAATGATATACATTTTGACATTAAAAATTCTGTGTAAAAGCAATTCAAGAATCACCAAAACTCAGATATATATCCTGTACATAGAAGTACACGGCCACCCCATCTATCTACAAAGAAAAGGAAGCAACAAAGAGAATTTGTTGTTAAAGAAACAAGGATATATATATATATATATATATATACACATATATAATATGTATGTATATGTTGATCATCAAACACCTCCATAACCACCGTCACAAGTGCAACTACAGGTGCCGCCGCTGACGTCGCTGGGTGGGCGAGGTTTGGTGCTGATGCAACAACATATAAGACCTAACAATAGCATGAAACCACAAGCTGAGGCCAACGCCTCTACCCAACTCAAGTAGTATTCCATTTTGATCTTCTCTTCTTCTCCCTTTTGGCTCAGCTTTTGCACAGTTGTCTATGAGTTTAATTCTTTTGATCATCATCATCTTAACACAGCCTTACTTGACTTTGTTCCTGCTCATCACAGCTCATTAAAACATACATAAATTTGTATGAACGCCAACACCCACAGAGAGAGAGAGAGAGAGAGAGAGAGAAATGGTATGAAAAGTGTAAAGAGAGGAGGAATAATATCAGATGCTTTGAGAGAGAGGAAGAGAGGGTGTTAGGAGAGAAATTAGTGGTGCACATGGGGTCGGATTGAAAGAAGCCGACAAAACATGGGGCCAGGCTGTGAAACTAACAGCTACACTACTTTAATTATCTGACCTTAAAAGCCATGCAAAATTGCATATTGATCCACTTTTTCGATTGTTCTTTGGTTGTGTAGAGTCTGGTAGACTGTGTCAAAAGTTGTAGTACCTAGTTGTCGATGTGTGCGTGTGTGTGTTACTCGGTTATGAAATGTTAAATCCATACTCAACCAAGGCTCGGTTATGAAATATTAAATCTATACTCAACCAAGTCTTAGTGATTTTAAACTGTTAATTATACGAAATATCAGGATAATGCGTAATTTAAGTTGTTCGTTTGTAAAAGGTTCCCACTGGACATTTGTTTCGACTGCAAGCTTTTTTTTTTNAAATCTATACTCAACCAAGTCTTAGTGATTTTAAACTGTTAATTATACGAAATATCAAGATAATGTGTAATTTAAGTTGTTCTTTTGTAAAAGGCTCCCACTGGGCATTTGTTTCGACTGCAAGCTTTTCTTTTTTCTAATGGCAAAAAACTATTTTACCTACACAAATGCTACTGTACGGGTGTTCTTCTCCAATGATTTGAGATAGTCTATTTTAGAATAAATTTAAATGAGATTTCNCTAATGGCAAAAAACTATTTTACCTACACAAATGCTACTGTACGGGTGTTCTTCTCCAATGATTTGAGATAGTCTATTTTAGAATAAATTTAAATGAGATTTCTAAAGTAAGGAACAATGTTAGAAAGAGCCAAGAGTGTATCGTTTAATAAGTGCTCTTCTGTCACGTATTATTAATGTTCAACAATGAGACAGGGAAGATCGAATGCTCGGAATAGGCCGAGCCTTTATGGCCTCGGATCCCATAAATACCAAGCCATTCCGAACATCAAGTACTACTCTGCATCAAAGTACCTGCAACCTATAACTGACACTGAGCATTCAATTGGGTACCCCGAGGGCTATTCGATTCCATTGAGGGCCATGTGTTGCCTTTCCGATAGTTCAATATAAGTTTCTTGTCGACAAATAACAATAATCACCTGTCACATTAGTACGACAATAATCACNCCTTTCCGATAGTTCAATATAAGTTTCTTGTCGACAAATAACAATAATCACCTGTCACATTAGTACGACAATAATCACCTATCACAATAAATTATTTTTATTTTATTTAATGAATTAAAATTGAAACATAATCAAATAAATTTTAAATAAATTATTTTCATTTTTTTATACTTAAAACAAAGAATTTTGGGAACAAACAATATTTTCAAATTCTATAATATAACACGAGCAATAAAAATATAATTTTGATAAACTTAAAATGATATTTAATATAAGTACACATATATCTAATATTTTTTATTAATATTTTGTATATAAAAATTACGTACATGCAACGCACTTGGTGCATTACTAGTATAAATAAAAGAACTCATAAATATAATAAATAACAGAACCCACAAATATAATAAATAAAAATATAATATTAAATANCTCATAAATATAATAAATAACAGAACCCACAAATATAATAAATAAAAATATAATATTAAATATTTTTTTTGGCTACTATAATCAAATCCAACTAAAACATTTCTTATAATAATGAAACTAAGGACATTATCACAGTAATCACAATAAGGTCATGCGTGGGCCAATTGGCCTGTGCTCCTCGATCTATTCACAAAGAAAAATGTTATTTGAACTTAATTTAAGGACTTAATCTAAGGACTTAATTTAATATAATTATTAGATTAATTGTGTGTTCCATTTAATATTAAAATTTACAATTAATTTAATAATTATATTAAAACACATTATTAAATCCTCAAATTAAATCTCTAAATAAAATCTTATAGCATTGCTATTACGTTGACAACTTTAAGCATAAAAATCACGCCAGACCACCGATTCAGGTCGGCTGATGATATCTTTAATACCATATCAGATCAAGGCCAGGATTCGATCATCGATCATGATGGTTGTCGGTTGGCGTTAGATTCTCATATATCCCTTGTTCATTGAACTTGGTCGCGATCATTTTTTTATATCTATAGATTATTTCACATATTTATTAAAAAATATTATCCATCAACATTACATAGTTATTTATAAAAACTTCTATTGCACCTACGTCGGAGTCAAAACTAAGGTTAATCATACAACTATCTGTAGGGAGCAATACTATTGTAACTTAATTTATCGACCTAATTCATTATTACATTTGAATTGGTTATGACTACATGTTCATTTAACTTCATTGAGATAATTTTTTAAATTTTTGGTATATAAAATGAATATTCAGATAGATCACTTCATATAGTCGTCAGAGAGTATTATCTTTCAGCACCATATAACTATTTGCAAAAGACCCTATCACACATACGTCAGAGTAGAAACTAAAGTCTCTTCGTAATACCATACAACTATTTGTGAGGAGCAATGTTATTGAGAGATAATTCATTATAACTTTTGAATTGGTTGTCGTCTCATCAAATATTAAAACTTGTTATTGATCTAATAATTTCAATAAAAATACATCACTAAGTTAATAAATTAGATCAAATTTTTAGGTTTAAATAACATTGCTCCTACGTCAAAGCAATGCTATTTAGACATCAAATACATCATCTACAAAAGATTCGTATCTACGTCGAAATCAAAACTAAGATCTCACTGCTTCCTCTGAATGTTAAAAAATAAGTTTAAATTTCACTACGCTAACGTAACTATGAAAATTCAAATTTAAACATCGATTGAAAAAATTCGAGTCTAAACCAACCGCCCGGTGGTGAGAGTTGACATTTTCTTTAAACTTTTTGGATGCCTTTAGTATGAGCTTTTAACTCAGCACATGGGGTTTTAAAAAAAATGTCCCAAATAATGGTTGATTTCAAAGTAATTCTCAAATCCACGTTATTTTTAAAAACGTCAAATGAACTGACGTTTTTAGTTTAAAGACGTCTTTAAGTTAAAAACACCAGTCCATTTGACATTTTTAACACAAAGACTGTGGCCCACATTCTC
>CAUOFW020002136.1:644915-726549 GCA_963454935.2 Ilex paraguariensis | reverse complement strand
CTACAAATCTTCTAACGACTACATAATATATCAATCTATAAAAGAAAAATCGCTTTTCAGGGTTAAGGTGTTCAAGAAGTAACTTTTAAGTTATGAACATAGGAGTGCATATAAGAGTTGATATTTTTCTATCATCCTAAACTATATAGAATCTAACTTAACATTGGAGAGGCTTAGGCCAGCACCCAAGACTGTCGACGACTATTTTTTTTGCATTAAAAATCTTCAAATAAGCCATGTCCATATTTACACAGACCTTTACTTAATTGGGATCAACATATAAGGTTTTTTTCTTCTACTGACACTCATAAATAAAACTTGCTAATATTTTTTTTTTTCAATGGATAAATATTTTAGGGTTAATAGTATTTCTTTTTTCAATGCTTCTTTTACCTATTGGTTTATTAAACGTATTTGACTGTTACCCCTTACCTTGCTAACACTCCTGGTTACTTTTGGCTGTTTATTAAACATCTCAGTTGTGTTGTCACAGTCACTGTGTACCAGTGTCTGTTTCTACTGAGATGTAATAGTGTGTAGTCACGCGTACTGCACAAGTATCTTGTTACTATTTGACCATCAACTCAAACATAAAGGTGACTACACACTACTGCACTGTTAACAAATATATTTATTTCAGACAATAAAAATTACTATAAAAACATAATATAGGGTGAGTCATATAACATGTATTGCACATTATGGCTACTTCAAGAGCACGAGCAGGTGATACCAACTGTAGGCATGAACCAATATGGTTATTACAAGAGCGAGATGATGATTATAAGAGTAAGAGATTTTCTGAACCAAATGAGCATTATGCCGGACTTCGTCGTGAATGAACTTTTCGTGCTAATGAATCACAGTCATTATGCACAAATCTAAGAGAAGTTGGTATATCGGTGCCTCATAAACTTTCACCTACCATACCCCGAAAGAATAGAGTCAACTATGAAGCAGCAGTTAAACGTATACAAAAGGAGAATAATAGGATGATGTTGCGTAAATGCCGATATTATATGCTCCAACTAGCATCNCCACTGCATACCAGTGTTTGTTTCTGCTGACATGTAATAGTGTGTAATCACGCGTACTGTACAAGTATCTTGTTACTGTTTGACCATCAACTCAAACATAAAGGTGACTACACGCTACTACACTACATACAAATGTATTATTTCAAACAATGAAAATCACTATAAAACCATAATATATGGTGGGTCATATAACATGTATTGCACATTATGTCTACTTCAAGAGCACGAGCAGGTAATACCACCCGTAGACATGAACCAGTATGGTTATTACAAAAGCGAGATGATGATTAGAAGAGTGAGAGATTTTCTGATCCAAAGGAGTATTATTTCGGACTCTGTCGAGAGTGGGCTTTTCATGCTAATGAATCACAATCATTATGCACAGATCTAAGAGAATTTGGTATACCGGTGCCACATAGACTTTCACTTACCATGCCCCGAAGGAATAGAGTCAACTATGAAGCAGTAGTTAGACGTGTACGAAAGGAGAATAATAGGATGATGTTGCGTAAGTGCCGATATTATACGCTCCAAATAGNCATAGACTTTCACTTACCATGCCCCGAAGGAATAGAGTTAACTATGAAGCAGTAGTTAGACGTGTACGAAAGGAGAATAATAGGATGATGTTGCGTAAGTACCGATATTATACGCTCCAAATAACATCTGACATGGTGGCAATTACATTTGGCAAGGAGATAACAACTACTGAACGATGTAATGTTTTGTCTAATAAACAATACCTATTAGATGAGTATATGTCTGATGAAAATTAACAAATATAATTTGTGTCCACCTTATTAAGCATATGATGTTTATGTCTATGTCCTATTTTCTTTAATTAATATTGTTGTTTTATCAGTTTATTTAGTGTGTTGTCATATCTCAACTTTTTTATTGTCACATCCTATCATTGTCAAATCAGTTCTCAACTTTGTAGTGTAATGTCCTATTTACTTTAATCTATCTCGTGACTTTATCAATCTATGCAGTGTGTTGTCATATCTTACCTTTTTCATTATCATTTTGCATCACTGTCAAATCAATTCTAAAGTATGCAGATTCATGTCTTTTCACTGCAATTTTTAATTGTCGAACCTAGCATATATATACTACCATTCACAATTGTGTAAATGCATCACCACCAAAAAAAATGTATAGGAGCACATCACATGTGAGTTCTTCTTCACGCAATGACCAAAACAGTTCATCTTCGGGTAAAAAATGTGAACGCTCAACGGACAACTCAACATCGCTGAACAAAGTTCCTTCTATCGAATCATATACCGACTCCAATGCTGTAACGTGGTATGGACGAAAACATGCATTCTGTAATGAACTCATCGACCCTTATCACCCATTCGGAAAAGCTGGGCATGTAATTGTTGGCCCTCCAACTGATTATCCACCTCCAGGTGCTCATAACGAACTCACACCAAGATGGCGACAGTTATATGACAAACATTGTGATCTTGAAGTATTTTGTCGTTGACATGGAATTGCGGTACCAAAGGCACGTTCGGCTGATATTTACAATTCATAGAATTCAAACAATCATGACGAGATCATATCAATCCTTGAACGTGAAATTGATCAAATGCAGTGTCGTCTAGATCATTTTCATGCACTTGATTATGCAAAAATAGAGCATTTTAATCCTGAATATGCCAAAATTAAAATTTAGAGGATCTGTTACTAGTTTCTGATCTTGAACTTTCTAATTTCTCTGATTTGGACGATGATGTGTCAGACACTTTTATCTCATCATGTTTATGTGTACTTGATAATTTTTTATGTTGTTTTGAATATCAACCACGTTATTGACATCCTTGTTTTACATATATACGTTCTGAATAACTTATATTTTTCCACTGTTGATTAAACATTAATGTCGATATGATCAACATTACAAATAAAATACAAGTATTTTAAAATTAGCACAATTTATTTATTGAATGTAATTAAATTTTTAAATAAAAAAAAAACTCATCCTCTCAAAATGAACGTGAGCAAAATAATTTTAGGTATCATTGTTAGGGTTTTTTACTAAACAAACATTTAACATTTTATTCAAAAAAAAAAAGCCAGAAAACCTATCACTTAAAGACCGGTGTTCGATATTTTAAAATATTATTGTAAGTCGAAAAATAATTTACGATCATATTAAAATTGATTAGAATATCGATGCATTTGTAAAATTAAAATTTATTTGATGCATTTATAATATTTTATAAAAAAAATATGATAAATTTCATAGTTAATCCTGAATTTTACCTCCAAAGTTGGGTTGGAAGAAAATATCATTGTAAAAAGTTACGGGGTAGAAACGTCATTTAAAATAAAAAAGCGGTTGAAACGTCATTTCAAATGACGTTTTCAGCCCCTTTGTAATTCTTAACATCTGTTAGTGCCATTTAAAAAATCATGTTTAAAAACGTCACTCTGAATGACGACTTAAAAAACGTCATTTCAAATGACGGTTTCAAGAAAGAAATTTAATCTTCAAATCGTCATTCCAAATGACGTTTTTAAAAAAAGACTGAGTTTGAAAATTAAGTTTAAAAGTGACTAGTTTAGGGAATTAAATTTTGAGGGGGCATGAGTTTGGGGAAAACTTCTTAAATGAGTGGGGTTATTCCCACTCCACAATATCCCTTCTGATTCCATTAAAGTTTTTACAATTAAACTATTAAGTTTATTCCTTCTATACTCACCTCATGCTATATATACCCTTTTAATAACAAGTCCACCTTTTNAGTTTAATTTTATTTGTTTGTTGACATTTTCTGTTAAATAATTATTTGTATTTGGTTGTTGTAATTTTCTATTAAATATTCATTTGTATTTGTTTGTTGGAATTTGATAAATGGTAAGGTTTGGGCAGTATTGGAATTATTCGTATTTGGTTGTTGTAATTTTGTGTTAAATATTCATTTGTATTTGTTTGTTGGAATTTGATAAATGGTAAGGCTTGGGCAGTGTTGGAATTATTTGTATTTGGTTGTTGTAATTTTCTGTTAAATATTCATTTGTGTTTGTTTGTTGGAATTTGATAAATGGTAAGGCTTGGGCAGTGTTGGAATTATTTATATTTGGTTGTTGCAATTTTCTGTTAAATATTAATTTGTATTTGTTTGTTGGAATTTGATAAATGATAAGGCTTGGGCAGTGTTGGAATTATTTGTATTTGGTTGTTATAATTTTCTGTTAAATATTCATTTGTATTTGTTTATTGGAATTTGATAAATGGTAAGGCTTGGACAGTGTTGGAATTATTTGTATTTGTTTAAGACTTATATTAATATCATTAAATGATCAGCAGAGAGGTGGAGTTGATCACCAATAAAATGACCAAGATGGCTGGCTGTTCACTTGATCGCCAAATTTCTGCTTCAATTCAGTTAATCTAATGTAGGAGACTCTCACCGTAATGGGTTTTGAGAAAGATTAAATATATGTAATCTCATCCCTGTATACAAAGACTCTATTTCTCTATTTCTGCGACTTTCTAACTCCAATGCCATTCCTCATTTAGATGGAAATACACACACTCTTCTATGCTTAAGTTTACCAGTCATTTCTCTTTATCCCTCCGTAGGGCACCGAAAGTGGAAGAAAGTAAGTGAAACAATTGGTATGATGGATCTGCATTCCAATGCTAATTGATTGATCAATGTAAGCGATCAAATGCATGTTGCACCAACATACTCCCTTACATTTGTCATTTCTGTTACAATATATTTTTCTTTTTGTAATGTTATGCTAAAGTCTATTGGTTATTACAACAAACTTGATCAATTCATGGAATATGGTGGTGATGTATATGCCGCACTTCATTAATAAATGCTAATATATAAAACTTTAATTAGGCAATGAAGAAAAAAGTTGTTGGACCACATAATATTTGACACTCACATTCTTGTATAAAGATCATACATATTGCACAATACTTTGCCTCAAATGAGATCTGTGAGAGGTAAGTTTAGGTTTTGTTCTCCAATATTTGATGACAGCACTACTGTATCATCTTCGCCTAAAAATCTAAACTTAGAAAAATTTCCATTAAAGCCAACACTAAAATGGTAAGGTTTGTTGCCACTTAAATACAATATCCATATAGAAAGCATTGTAGTGAAGGTATAAGAATAGGAAAACAACTAATTTACCCTTATGCTTTTCTAGATCTGGGATGGATTTGGAGTGGGCTAGTTCTGATGAAAAACAATAGAAAAATAACTGATTTATGAGGCTTTTTAAGACACCCTTTTTTGATGTGAGGATCGATATCGTTCACCTAAACCATCAACCTATAAAGTATGAGAATTAAAGATGGTTGAAGATCATAATTGTTATTAGCCTACAAATCTTCTAACGACTACATAATATATCAATCTATAAAAGAAAAATCGCTTTTCAGGGTTAAGGTGTTCAAGAAGTAACTTTTAAGTTATGAACATAGGAGTGCATATAAGAGTTGATATTTTTCTATCATCCTAAACTATATAGAATCTAACTTAACATTGGAGAGGCTTAGGCCAGCACCCAAGACTGTCGACGACTATTTTTTTTGCATTAAAAATCTTCAAATAAGCCATGTCCATATTTACACAGACCTTTACTTAATTGGGATCAACATATAAGGTTTTTTTCTTCTACTGACACTCATAAATAAAACTTGCTAATATTTTTTTTTTTCAATGGATAAATATTTTAGGGTTAATAGTATTTCTTTTTTCAATGCTTCTTTTACCTATTGGTTTATTAAACGTATTTGACTGTTACCCCTTACCTTGCTAACACTCCTGGTTACTTTTGGCTGTTTATTAAACATCTCAGTTGTGTTGTCACAGTCACTGTGTACCAGTGTCTGTTTCTACTGAGATGTAATAGTGTGTAGTCACGCGTACTGCACAAGTATCTTGTTACTATTTGACCATCAACTCAAACATAAAGGTGACTACACACTACTGCACTGTTAACAAATATATTTATTTCAGACAATAAAAATTACTATAAAAACATAATATAGGGTGAGTCATATAACATGTATTGCACATTATGGCTACTTCAAGAGCACGAGCAGGTGATACCAACTGTAGGCATGAACCAATATGGTTATTACAAGAGCGAGATGATGATTATAAGAGTAAGAGATTTTCTGAACCAAATGAGCATTATGCCGGACTTCGTCGTGAATGAACTTTTCGTGCTAATGAATCACAGTCATTATGCACAAATCTAAGAGAAGTTGGTATATCGGTGCCTCATAAACTTTCACCTACCATACCCCGAAAGAATAGAGTCAACTATGAAGCAGCAGTTAAACGTATACAAAAGGAGAATAATAGGATGATGTTGCGTAAATGCCGATATTATATGCTCCAACTAGCATCTAACATGGTGACAACTGCATTTGACAGGGAGTTAACAACTATTGAGTGATCTAATGTATTATCTAATGAACAATACTTATCAAATGAGTATATGTCTGATGAAAATTAACAAATATAATTAGTGTCCACCTTATTAAGCATGTAATGTTTATGTTTATGTCCTATTTACTTTAACAATATTATGAATTTATGAGTTTATTCAGTGTGTTGTCATATCTCAACTTTTTCATTGTCACATCTTGTCATTGTCAAATTAGTTCTCAACTTTGCAGTGTAATGTCCTATTTACTTTAATCTATCCCGTGGCTTTAACAAATCAATGCAGTGTGTTGTTATATCCCAACTTTTTCATTGTCATTTTGCGTCATTGTCAAATCAGTTCCAAACTATGCAGATTAATGTCCTTTCATTGTAATTTTTAATTGTCAAACCGAGCAGATATATACTATCATTGACAATTGTGTAAATGCACCATCACCAAACAAAATGTATGGGAGTACATCACATGCAAGTTCTTCTTCACGCAATAACCAAAATAATTCATTTTCGGGTAACAAACGTGAACGCTCAATGGATAGCTCAACATCGTTGAACAAAATTACTTCGATCGAATCATATACTGATTCTAGTGGTGTAACGTGGTATGGGCGAAAACGTGCATTCCGTAATGAGTCAATCGACCCTTTTCACCCATTCGGACAAGCTAGACATGTAATTGTTGGGCCTGCAACTGATTATCCACCTCCAGGTGCTCGTATCGAACCCACACCAAGATGTCGACAGTTATATGACAAACGTTGTGACCTTGAAGTTTTTTGTCGTTAGCATGGTATTGTGGTACTGAAGGCACGTTCAGCTGATATTTACAATTCACATAATTCAAATAATCATGACGAGGTCATATTAAGACTTGAACGTGAAAATGATCAAATGCAGCGTCGCCTTGATCATTTTCATGTACTCAATTATCCTAAAATAGAGCATTTTAATCCTGAATATGTTGAAATTGAAATTTTAGAGAATCCATTACTTGTTTCTGATCCTGAGCTTTCTGATTTCTCTGATTTGGACGATGATACGTCTGACACTTTTATCCCATCATGTTTATGTATACTCGATAATTCTTTATGTTGTTTTCAATATCAACCACGTTGTTGACATCTTTTTTTTTTACATGTATATGCTCTGAATAACAAATAAAATTTTATTTTTATTTTATGTATGCATTTTTAATTATATGATAAAATTAAATATAATTATATGTATACGTTTTATCAAAATATTTACTATCAAAATTCATACAATTAATTAAAAAAATATGTTAGCATAATTTGGATAACAAAATTTAATTAGTAATTTTGAATCTCAAAAAATAAAATTAATAAACTATAACTTTAAATTTTAGAATATTATTGAAAGTAAAAAATTTAAAAAGCTTTGTACGTTCATGCATGAATACCAGTATGCTTGAAAGAAGATAGGTTGACATACTTACTAGCTTGTGATTTCAAGAATACCGGGAAAAAATAATCCTGAATAACTGCGGCAACTTGCCCAAAAAATTGTTCCAATTTGACTCCATAACATTTTGCATACGCCGAGAACCATTATCCATGGGTGGTTATCTGTAATTGTTTAAATCAATTATGTTTTGTTGAATGACTCTTAATTTTCCAATGTAAACAAATAGCATCATCAACCCTTCAGTTTAAATATGGTTGGTATTGTTAGTTGGTACGGTTAATTTTAAATAGGTTTTACTGGTTATTTAGTGCATTTCTAGTCAAAAGGCCCAATGTAGTTGATGGAGGTGACTTATGAATATGTTTGGCGCACACTTTCAGTATGAACAAGTTTGTATAGAGTCTTATAGACCAAAAAGCATTGGGTGTAACGCTTATGGTTTGTATGGACCTTTAAATTTAATTATATGTATACATCTTCAATTTTTAAAATTTGATATGCTAAAAAATATAAGTATTTTTAATTTATCAAAATTTATTTATTGAATGTAATTAATTTTTTAAATAAAAAAAACTCATCCTCTCACAAAAAAAAGGAGCAAAACATTTTTAAGTGTTGTTGTTAGGGAGAAAAATGTCAGTAGGACAAAAAAAATTTATGTATTTTTAAATTATCAAAATTTATTTATTGAATGTAATTAATTTTTTAAATTAAAAAAAAATTCATCCTCTCACAAAAAAAGGGAGCAAAACATTTTTAAGTATTATTGTTAGGGAGAAAAATGTCAGTAGGACAAAAGAAATTTATGTATTTTTAAATTATCAAAATTTATTTATTGAATGCAATTAAATTTTTAAATAAATAACAAAAACTCATCCTCTCAAAAAGATAGGGAGCAAAACAATTTTACGTATTTATGTATCATTATTAGGGAGAATAACATCAGTAGTACAAACGAAATTTATGTATTTTTATAATATCATAATTTTTTTATTAAATAAACATTTAACATTTTACTCAGAAAAAAAAAAGACAGAAAACTTATCATTAAAATTTTTTTTAAGTATTACGAAATGATTTAATTGAAATAAAACAATTAAAATTTTAAGGACTAAATTAAAACTCAAGACAAAATTTAGGGGGCAATTATGATAATTACACAAAGAAACATTAATTTAGTTATGTTTGTTTGTGCACTAAAATTTCATAAATTTGACTTAGTCTTTCATGGGTGCTGTCCTTACAAATATAAAAAAGCATCGAGTTAAAGGGAACGTCTGGCAGGGTAAACACGTCAAATGGTTTGACGTCTTTAAATAAAAACGTCGATCCGTTTAACGTGTTTAAGCTGAATGTGGGCCAAGGTCTTTGTGTTAAAGACGTCAAATGAACTGACGTTTTTAACACAAAGACATCAGTTCTTTTGACATCTTTAACAAAAAAACGTTAGTCCATTTGACGTTTTAAAAAAGTTTTGAGAATTGCTTTGAAACCAACCATTTGAGACATTTTTCTTTCTATCGCCGTGGCATGGGTCAAAGGCTCCCTTTAGTACATCTCATCTCATCTCAAATCTGACAAAGATCAGCTTTTCCAAGCATAGCTTAATCACCACCCTTGGCTGTCAAACAAGTGGCACACTTTCGAAAAATTAAATAAAAGTGTTTAGCACCAAAAATTTGCTTTTTTATGGACGTGGAAGTGAGGGGTGCCTGCCGTGTCAGGGAAATTCCTTGCTCATATTGATTGATTTTGGTGGGTACAGTACAGACTACAGATTGATGTAAATCAATTACAAAACTTCACCCTGCCCATATTGCTTTTGGTGCCGTCATGAAAGTTTTGGATTCTGCTCGTCTGCTGTTCACCAAAATGGCACAGTTTTGTGCCTTTTTTTAAAAACCATTCAGACCCACAAACGGTGCCGTTTGATTTTTCTTTTTCAATCCAAATTCAAGCCCTAAAATTGCAGACCCAAAATGACAGAGGAAGTCGAAGACCCAAAAATTCAAGCCCTACGCCGAATAGAGGAAGAATCCGACGAATACTAGGTACTTCACCATCAATTTCAGATCAACAGAGGAAGAAAAAGGAGCAAAGAATGTGGACGAATTGTGTTTGAAGCTGCTCAAATCTGGACGATTCAAAGGCTACCGTTGGTGCGTTGAATCAAATGAGGGATTACCACCACCAACAACCCATTGCTGCTCCAGTGGCAGTATTATCATTGCCATTACCACCACCAGCACAACCACCAAGTCTCCCTTATCCTCAACCATTGCCTACAGAAAGTATTCCCTTTCTCTCGTCTATTTTAGTTATTTTACATTCCACTTTTCCATTGTAGCTCAAACATAGAATTTGGGAATTGTTAAGGTATCCTGCATGATTTTATTTTTTCCTAAACAGAATAGTTGCTTTCAAGCAGTACTTCACTTGATCCCGATCTAATATAGAATGTGACAACATGTCAAACAGAATTGTCATTCTTTATTTGTTAAAATGTTTCCCTTGTATTCAGTTCACATTGAAATATATTGCTTTTCTTTGTCTTCTCTAAGTCAGAACTTTATATTGGAGAATTGACTACTCATAAATGTTTCATCTGATTCTTTCTTTTTTTTTTTTAATTTTGTTGGAGGAATCACATGTATTTTTTTCCACCAATTCTGCTTTCCAATCTTTTGCCTGCTATTGGAAGTTGTTTGTTTTAATAGTATAAAATTTGATGCAGTGAATCTACTGTAGCCGAAAATAAAGTGCCAACAGTAGATGCAGTTAATCATATTTCATTAGCCTCACATCCGTCTTTTGGATATCAATCTGCTTAGTTAGGGGTTCCTGGTCAGGTATCAATGGTTGATATTGTGAAGATGGGCAGGCCGCAAGGCAAGTCTTCCAGTGTGGCAAATGCACTTCACCAGAATGTTAATCATCATCGTATTCAGGGAGCTCCGTCCACTGCATCCCATCATGATTTGAATTGATAGTGTTTGGTTAATTTGTTGCTTTAAGGGGCATGTGGTTTTGGTTGCTGCTGGTTGGAAGGAACATGTTCAAATATGATAATTTTTTATGAAATGTGTGTTATGCTTATATTTATTACAAAGGCAAGGTGTTGGGTGATGAGATGGTATGTTCCTGGTTCAGAGCAGCTGTTGCAGCTTTAGTCTTGACAAATAATTGGAATTAGTTGGTTTGAGTCCTTTTGAAGGATTAAAGCCAACTCATGGTGGCATAAGGTTTTTGTGTCAGTTTGGACTGTGATGGTTGTGTTGAGGACTGAACTGCTGTAGAGATGATGGGTTTCTGATACTGAGATGAAGGAAAGGAGCTAAGGTGAAGGATGGTTTTTGCATCAAGTTCCAGGGTTTGGTCCTGAAGTTGGAGCTGCAGCAGATGAGTTCAGCTGGAGGTCCAGATTTGTAGGCAGTCTGTACAGAATTTTGTAGACAGTCCTTTTCTGTTTTGTGCACAGTTTACTGTTGCTATAGTTGTTAAAACAGTTACTGTTTTTGCATAACAATTTCTGTTTTTTTTTTTTGCTTGTAATTTTTTTGGTTTTTATCAATAAAAATTTTCTCTTTTTAAAAAAAAATGCTTATATTTATTGGATTATTAGTGTAATGGTTGTTGGATGATGGTGGCATTGAAGGGATGATATGTGTAATATATGTTGGATGATGTAGGCATTGATGTTGAATGTTTATGGATTCAGTATAGTTAAACAATTTAAATTCAACCATCAGCATGCATAAACATTAACTCAAATTATGGTTCATGTACACAAGTGTTTCCAAAGGAATGGTTGATCTTCTAAAACAAGACAATAGAAGATTCACCATCCTCATAGCAAAAGAATATATTGTAATTTCACATTTCAAAAGGATCAAAAAGAAAGTGTTAAGATCAAGCATAACTGGACTTTAAAGCTTGAAAAACAATTTGAAGCACCATCCAGCACTGCAGCAGTAACATCAACTTCATTGCAAAACCATCAACATCAAGCAATAGCAAAAAAATAGCAGCAACAACTCAGCCACCTGCAACCATGGAGGGTAGCACAAACATAACTTTTGTCCTCTTGTTCTTCTTATTCTTGAAAAAATCATAAAAGTTCTCATTCATGAAGGAGGATTCCGCACCGAATAAATGCATTTGTGTTGCATCAAATGACATACCCTTCATAAATTAGAATGGATCAATGAGAATATAACATTAAAATCAATGCAATTAATGTATGAATAAACTAACATACCTGAGTATTGGATGCTTGTGAACATACTACTTGTATAGATAATGGTTGTGAAGGTAATGGTTGTGGACATACTGGTTGTGAAGATGAAGGTACCTTAATGACAAATAATCATGAAATCAATATTGTCGTATGTTAAATAAATATAAAAAAATCATTCAATGTTCGATGTGTCATACCTTAGACATATTAGAATGTTGTGTAACTACTTTCTTTTTTCTCATGCCACGACTTGAGTCGACCTCAGCCTTTGTAACCACCATCCTTCCTTTTTGTACCTTTCACCCCTAAAGTGTTAGGGTCCACATTCTCCATTCCTTCATTATCCACACATGTGTTTTCGAATGAAGCACTACCTTTATTAATATGTGATGCAAACATTTTCTCCACTTGTTCAACAAATTTTGAATGCCTTGTGTCACCAACTGATGTGCAGTTCCAAGTTCAGAGCAACGAGTTGCTAATTGTACCATTCTAGGACACAGTTGCTTATAACGAAATGTTGCCACCAACTTAGGATTCTTCACATCTGATACACTATAATCTGGCGTATGAATATTCTTTGCATCTCGTCTCCATCTTTTTATTATGTAGCCTTTAGGAATTTGCTTAATATTCATTGTGTCCAACACTTTAAGTGCATGACTACATAATATTCCAACCATTTCAAACTTTCGACAATTACAACTAATAAGTTGTTCAGTAGCATTTATCCACACCAAATACTCCCTCTCTTTTTCGAACAATTTAACAACAAATTGATGTTGTTGCTCCATAGTATTGCATGGCTGCACAACAGCACACTGGAATGTATCATACTCGGCATGAAATAAATCAAACATAGGAGGAGTGTAACATTGTCCAACGTGCACCAACATGGGAGCTTTTTTTAACTTCATTCTTGGCAACTTTTGCCTGGCATGGTACTCTTCCTCTAACTCCACATATCTCTTATCATTTAAAACTCTATCAAAGTGAGTAAAAAAATGAACAATATCATGATCTGGCTTTAAGTACTTTCGCAATTTTGCATTCAAACTCTCACTAAGTTGGGTGCTCCTCATACCTGTTGTAAAAGTTCTCTTCATATACATCTTAGCCCATTTCTCCCTCAAAGTCCAAGTTGTCTTCATCCAGGTATTATTCTGCAAATTATACTCATCAAACAAAGTATTCCAAGTCTCAAACAATTCATATTCTTCCGTATATTTGTAGATGCATTTTTGCAATTTGGTAACAAAGTTAGAACCATCCTTGTATATATTCCTTAGATGTTTTAAAGCATTTTGGGAAAGGTGCCAAGTATGTAGGCCGTGATAAGTCTCCAGCATCACTTGGGTTATTGCCTTAGCCATTGCTTGATCTTGATCAGTAAAGATGGTGATAGGCTTCTTCCCAGACATTGCAAAAATGTCTCAAATAACCATTGAAACGACACTGCCATTTCATCATACAATAATGCAGCACCAAAAATCACAGTTTTCCTAAAATGATTAAAGCCAACAAAGCATGCAAAAAGCCGATAATCCTTGTTCGTACAGAATGTTGTGTCAAATGAGACAACGTCTCCAAAGTGACGATAGTCAATAATCATTTTCGAGTCAGCCCAAAAAATATTTGTAATATGCTCCTCAATATCCAACTGGATACCATAGTAAAATAATGGATTTTTAACTACTTGTAACCGAAAATAATTTAACAAATTGTCAGCTTCACCATATCTCAACCCTCGTTGCCTCCTATTACGAATGTAATTTTTTTGGTCTTGTCGAGTGAACCTCAAATTTTCCCTTTCACCTGCCTGGGTATTCATAAGTTCATATGAATCTTTAAGTAATATCCCACAATTCGTTGTCATGTCAACATGAATGTCTTGCATAGTAGAAACCTTCCTTTGGGATGACATCATATGCACACATTCCTTAAGGTGCAATGGATGATTGTGATCATCCTCCTATTTAACCACATTAATTTCCCAATTTCCTAGTTGAGGGATATGCACAGTGAGCCAGACATTTGGTTCGTGTCTTGGCTCGTGACTTTATTACTTTTCAATCCTTTTTATCAACACCTCTTTCTCCCTCTTTGCAACAAACATACTTTCTATAAATCATGATCCGAGCTTTCTTACTTTTATTGTGATAGTTTTTTCTCACACTAAATCCGACCGAACCTCCATATTTGTTATAAAACTCATAAGCATCTTCATCCGAGTCAAACTGCATACCAATATTTGGAGTGTTCACAATTTTATTAACCACAACAGACTCCATTATAGATGTCAGTACCTTCAAAAAAATTAGAATAACTACTGTATCAACACTAAAGCAAGCTTCAATGTATTTTTTTTTTAATGGTATGTTACATGGAGAGGTGACGACGAAGTTCGAACCCACAATCAATATAAATTAACAACAAACCAAAACATCACAATTAAATCATATCATAAAATTTAATAATGATCAAAGAAATCAACAAAACAATAGAAGATTCAAAATTTTAAAATTTAAATTTAGATCAAGAAAAATCCAACTAATAAAAATATAAATTTGTGGGTGTGTATATATATATATATATATATATATGTGTGTGTGTGTGTTTATGTGTGTGTGTTTATACATATATCCACTTAAAAATATTACAAATGGACATAAGAATACTTGAAATGGATGAAGGAGACGAATCACAAAACCAGGAATCGCAGTGCACCAAGAATCAGAAACTAGAGAATTATTTTTTGGTGAAGAAGTTGGCCAAGAATGGCGCCAAAAGTTTAACCCAAGAAAACCAGACGTTGCCCTTTTTGGCAAAAGTTAACATGTTGTTTAACGAGCAAAAAAGGAAAAATCAAACGGCGACGTTTGTGGGTCTAAATGATTTTTAAAAAAAGGCACAAAACTGTGCCGTTTGGTGAACAGCAGACGAGCCGAATCCGAAAATTTTATACCATCCCTCTATATATATATTTATTTATTTATTGCACGAATCCCTTGGTCATGATCCAACATGTAAGGTGACGATTGACAATTTCGTATTTTTATTTTTATTTTATGGCCAAAAAAAATAAAAAACAAAAAGACATTTGGTGAATGTTTTCGTTTTTTTTTAACTGTTCCACTTTGAAAACAAGGTTAAAATATGAAAATATAAAAAAAAAAACAAAATAAAATTTAATAAGATCCTAACTTCGATCCTCCTTAACAACAAAAAATAAATTTTCTTACTTGAGTATAAAAAAAAAACCTCACTCTTTCACTTTTTATTTTTCAAATCTCTCTCTCTCTCTCTTCTTTCTCTTTCTCCTTTCTTTGATCGATTTTGCAAGGAAAGTTGGGTGGTGGGTTTCGAGAGTGGTAGTGGGGGTTGGGTGGTGATGGATATCTGGGTGCGAGAAGTGGGTAGTGGTGGGGTTGGATGGTGGTGGATTTTCGGAGGGTGAGTAGTGGGTGGTTGTAGGGTTAGGCGGTGGTGGGTTTTGGGGGTGGTTAGTGAGTTTTGCTGGTGGGTTTCGAGGATGGTTGATGGATTTTGCAGGGGAGTTTAGGTGGTGGGTTTCGAGGGTAGTGGTGGGGTTGGGTGATGGTGGTTTTTACGGTGGGGGTTGAGTGGTGGTGGATTTCGGGGAGTGGTGGTGGGGTCAGGTGATTGGTGGTGTTGTTGGCTGGTGAATTTTTGATATAATACAAAATATATTTTTTATTTTGTTTTTATAATTTTTAACATATAAATGACTATTAAATATATTTTATATTTTTAGTTNATTTTTGATATAATACAAAATATATTTTTTATTTTATTTTTATAATTTTTAACATATAAATGACTATTAAATATATTTTATATTTTTAGTTTTTATAAAAAAAAATAAAAAATTAGTTTTTTTTTTATTTTTTTTAATAAAAAAATATATAAAAACAAAAAATTTATCAAACGTACCCTAAAAAATTAAGAAAAATAAAATTCATTTAAAATACTAAAATTATCCTTACATAAACCCTTAACACTTTTTCTACATAAAATTTGATTAAAGTTCATGCTAATTAAAATTTATTTTTTTAAATATTAAAATTCGAGCTGATTAAAATTTATTTTTTACATGCTAAAATTTGAATCAATTAAAATTCGATTTGAGCTAATTAATTTTTTTTTACATATTAAAATTCAAGCCTATTAAAATTCGAGTCAATTTGACCTCAACCTAAATCGTTAGTGTCGATTAAAATTCAATTCGAGTCAATTAAAACTTATATTTTTTTACTTATTAAAATTCATATCAATTAAAATTTAATTCAAGTTGATTAAATTTTTTTTTTATATATTAAAATTTGAATCAATTAAAATTTATATTTTTTTACGTATCAAAATTCAAGATGATTAAAATTCAATACGAGTTGATTAAAATTTAATTTGAGCCGATAAATAACAATTTTAATCAACTTGAATCAAATTTTAATCAATTCAAATTTGAATACGTAAAAAAAATTTATAAAATAGAGAAAATCTCATTAAAAATATACCTATTTATAGGGTGTGTGAAAGAAATTTTTTCTAAAATACATCATGAACAGTTTAATAAAATTAGTAAAATTATATTCTAATTAAGGCTTTTAATAAAGATAGGGACTTTAAAGATATGATAAACTAAAAAAGATGTGATTGACATTTTCCCAAAAATTAAAAACCCATCAAATACCAGAGGTATATTGTGTGCATTCGATTGACGAACGAATTAACAAGATAGTCACTGGCACAAGATACAAACTACTGAGAATGTTTCCACGATTCTCCAAAATACACTAAGAAGGGATTTTCATGCAGGTCATAAAACTAAGAAATCTTTTAGCAACTGCCTTGTAGACATCCCAGAGAATTCTTAAAATATGCATCATAAATACACAGTGCTTAACTGAAACATGAGTTCGAGACAATGTACAATCCGCCATTAATCTGCAAATATTAGCAGCCAGAACTTTAGAATTCAGTAGCCGGATAATGTAATTATTCCACAGCAGCAGAATAGGAGGCCCAAATTTATAAGAACGCACTGCATTCTCTTTACAACTGTCGGGATGCCCCGAAACAGAGAAGCAAAAACTGTTGCCACAACCAAAAAATTAGAAATGAGGATAAGAAATGAGACTGTTAACCCTCAAGAATGACAAAAGACCGTGTATTTAAAGAATCAAATTGACAAACTACAAAAAATAATAATAATAATTTAGACAATTTAAGATTAAACAAACTGTCATGAGACAGGAGAAAAGGAAGTTACCGCGTGCAAACAAAATTTAAACAAGCTACAGCTCACTATAATTGCGCCAAACTGCACGGAATTCCTCACGGAATGTGTTCAGACGAGCTTTCAAGTTAGGTGTTCTAAAGCTTGCATGGATGATAGTGACTGAGAGAGAGAGAGGGCATGAAAATAAATCAAGCATATGAATACAAGTACATAAACTGCAAATGTTATATAACAGATATGGGAGTGTGCTTTTCACAAAAAAAAAGTGGAATTACCAAGAAGGCCAATGGCAAATGCCCATAGAACAGTTAAGAGGCCACAAGAAACAAACCAAAGAATGAAACTCACTGCATATAGAATAAAAAGGAAAAACTAAATTAGTTGATATTCAGAAACACTAAATTTTGGTCATAAAGGAGAACTAACACAAATTTTCTAACAATTTCAAAGTTTTCCCATACCAGCAGAGAATACCAAAACAAACACCCAACGAGGCTGTCCACATATGTAAATCTCCCTTTTAGCTGATGGACGCCGACGGATAACAGGCCTAAAAAATATCAGCTAATTAAGTAAGCAGCATTACCAGATGCTTTGCAAGTACAAAGGAGCAAAAAACTCTTACGTAAGTGGGGGCCTCATTTTTGCAGCTAAATGTGGAGAAAACTGCCTCACACTTCTTGTTACCTTTTCACTAAAAGTACCTGCAAAGCTGTAGTAACACTCCTTAAGAGAAATCATGGAAAACTGAAAGGAAAAAACATATGAGAAAATAAAGAACAGTAGAATACATATAAAATCAACCGTAGTGGAAAAATGGTGTTCTTNACTGAAAGGAAAAAACATATGAGAAAATAAAGAACAGTAGAATACATATAAAATCAACCGTAGTGGAAAAATGGTGTTCTTCTTTATTTCCTTTTTGTGTGTCTGTGTGTTGTTGATGGGGGTGATGGTTCTATGAGAAAATAAAGAAAACATATGAAATCAACCGTTGTGGAAAAATAGTGTTCTTCTTTATTTCCTTTGTGTGTCTGTGTGTTGTTGATGGGGGTTATGGTTCTCGGTATGACCTTATTCTACCTCATAACTTAGCACTGGTTTCCCTTTTCATGGTCAGAGAAGATTGATGAACCTTTCTTGATTATGTAAACAAATATATAAACAATTAGCGATCAATACAAAGAACTGGAGGGCTATATATTTAAATAAGTTATAGCTTAAACAAATAAATCATTCATCTTTGTGGGTCATAGGAAGAAAAAAAAAAGGTGATCAAGTGCACGAGACTCAGGCAACTACGGGGTTTGAGGAGGGTCAGATGTATATAACCTCAACCCCACAACCACAACTGAAGATGTTTGTGTGTCTCGAACTCTTAATGTCCAGTCACAATGGAGCAACCTTACTAATGCTCCAAGACTCACCCAAGTTTTGTGAGTCAAAGGAATCACCCTCAAATTTTTTATACCTAGTATATGTGGAACACACAATTCGTCTACAAGATTCATCTATTACTATAAAATTGAAACTATAGCAATAATACTATTTAAGAAATGAAATGAAAAAAAAAAAGATTTAACTTGTTTTTGAGTAAATTATTTACTTGCCCCCAAAACTATATCACATTTCAATTCGGCCATTAAATTGTATTTTGTCTTTAGATTACATTTTATATCAATTGAGCCCTCCAATGTTCTAATTTAAGTAAATTTGGACCTTTCATCCAATTTTGTAAGAATTGATAATGAAAAGAAACAAAGTGCCACTCACATGATAGCTCATGCAGAGTTATCTTAGATAAACTACCCAAACCCAAGTCCAATGGCCCTGAAAAACCCAACCCAATCCAATTCACCATCGAACCCATCCCCTAAACCCCTTAAATCTGTCACATCCACCTCCAACTAACCACTTGTTAACTTACCCAAAAAAAAAACACAAGTTGAACTTATTCGTATCACCAGAAGAATTTGATAATGATCAACGATCCCTTACAATTGATCAGTCTTTTACTCCAGCAACTGAAATTATACATCTAGCACTACCTACCATCACCACTAACAAACTAATATGCTTTTGGCACTAACTACCATCACGTAATCCAGAAAAATCTGAAGAACAGTTATGAACAGTTTCTTTAGCATGAAAATATGTGTTTTAACAAATAGTTTGACAGCCATTCAAATATTGAATGAATCCCTATGGAAAACAGTATAATATAGATGCACAACGTAAAAGGATCAGTATACCTGTCATTTAGAAATGTGATGCTTAGAGCTGTCAATAGTGCAGCAACAATAGCAAGGGGCCTTCTCAAAAAAGCCATTCCTGCAATCAAAATTGAACAAGCATGCATGCATATGCCTACATAAATTCATAGAATAGCAGAAATGATAAATTCAAATAAGTTAATACTGCTTACCAAGAATGAATACAATCAAGATAAAATAATTCGTCCTATAGCTGCAAGAATGGAAAATACAAAACAAGTAAACACAAAAAGCAGCTCATAATCAACAAACGCAAGCCTAAAAGCTTAATTAATAAGAAAGTAAAAAAATGTTACAGGAGTGTAAATTCAAGCCTTACATCAAATCCCAAACCTAAGGCCGAAAACACTAAAAACGTAATTGAGCCCCATACTTTATAAAGAACTTAACTTGAGTTGATATAGTTTCATATCACGGAAAAGATAAGAATTCGAATTGTTCGCGCGTTGTTCGTTTCCTCCTCTAATTCTCAGCAGACAAACAGAGCATACAAATACAGTCATAAACAGCAAAACCGATTATTTCAAACACGATTTCCACACACACACACACATATACACAGCGCATGAATTGGAGAATTCGTACTAGTAGAGATTGCACTTGAGGCGACTGTCCCATTTGGAATAGGATCGGGGGACGGTGAACCTGGAGAAGAATTCAGAGAGTGGCCGAGGAGGCGATGACCAGTCGACCTCGCGGAGGGCCTCGATCAGATCTTCTCCGGTTACATTGCCCCAATCCATTTTGATCGATGATCGCCTGTGTGCTAAACCCTAGAAATTATGGTGGAGGCCAATAAGAAAACAAGAAGAAGAAAAAAAAAAAGGCACGACATTCTAGGGAAAATAGATGAAAGGGGGTGTGATTGCGTAATTATGTTTCGAGGCTATGGCTAGTGATGAAACATAAGGCCAAGAGTAAATGTGGGCTGATATATTTTGGACCAAGCTGTTAAAATATTGAGAAATTATTCATTGTAACGGTGACACCGCGTTATCACCGTTACATGGTGTTATTGTCAAATTAAAAGATAATAAATACTTAATGTGGATCTCATTAATCTTACGTATAACTAATTGGATACGATAGTTATGAAAATAGTGAGATTCACTTTTTCTATTTTTAGTTTTTTAATTTTATAATGCGTGACAATGATGGTAAGGTGTCACCGTTGTATTAAATATTTGTTCCAAAATATCTGAGAATAACAAACTCGTTAGACCAAACTTACTAACATTACACGAGATTTTTATATAAATAGGTGTATTCAACACGACATAATTAATAAATTAATTAGATGTAAATAAAGTCAATCAAAAAAATACATAAAAGGACTCTATTATATACATATTATACATAACATGACCTCGATATAACCCGATTTGTTAGGAGTGAATTAATAAACGAATCGTGAAGTACTTTTTGATACGAACCCACTAGAATCTAACCCAACACGATTAACAAATTTAATTGTTTACTTATTTATTGAGGAGAATAAAATAATAAATAAATGAAAGTGGTGTCTGAAATGTAAAATTGGACTCACCACGACACAATTAATAAATAATTTAGATATGAATGAAATTAATTAAAAAATATACAAAATAACTCTACTATATACCGATTATACGTGAATTAATAAACAAATCATGAAATATTTTTTTTATTCGTACCCGATTAAACTTAATACAAAATCGCTTTACCGTGGCACAATTAACAAACTTTTAATTTTTGCTTTATTTATTAAGGAGAATCAAAATAAATTTAAAAGAGAAGAGTTGCGTCTGAGCCCGGGTTCAAACCGGGGACCTCTAGTGTGTGAGACTAGATTGATAACCAACTACACCACCCAGACATCTGCTGAATTCGGTCAAATCTGTATTTTGTATAAAAATTTCTAAATTTGCAGAATGCTATCCATTTTAGCTTTAGTGCAATGGCTTGGATAACATTGTGCTGCGGAAATGCCTGAGCATTAATTTTGTGGTGATTTGTTGAGTCAATGACCAAAATTTCGTTTTTAGACCTCTAAAATATTTTTGTTTTCAAAGAAATTCAAACGAAATAGTGATGGAATTTAAATTTTAATATTTTAAGGTGTTTCGTAATGTTTTGAGATATTTTATAATGTTTTAATATATTTGTACAATTATTTCGAAATAATTCAAGGTATTTTAAGATATTTTGTTATATTTTAATCAATATTTTAAAAAAATAATTATTAAATTTCTTATTTTCTTCATTCTATTTTCGAAACGGGTCGAAACGTTTCTGAAACACGTCGAAATATTTTTATTTTCTATGTAATCAAAATAATGCACCGAAACAAAATTTTGATCATTAATTGTAATTTGCAAAATTAATAAAATAAAATAATTATAAGTTTGTGGTTCGGTACGTCCATAGAACACTTGACAGCTCTTCTACCCATCTCCCTTTAGCATCCTCAAGCCTTTTCTTGATTCCATCAAAGATTATTTTATTAGAGATCTCTGTTTGTCCATTACTCTGAGGGTACGCAAGGGTAGAATAATGATTCCAAATCCTGAAATGCTAATAGAAATTTTTGAAAGGATGACTATCAAACTGTGTGTCATTATCTGAAATGAGCGTATGTGGGATCCCAATTTTGGTAATGATGTATTTCTAGACAAATTTTCTTGTATCAGTATCTCTGATGTTGGCTAGGGGCTCGGCTTCCACCCACTTAGTGAAATAATCAGTTGCAACAAGAAGGTACTTCTTGTTACCTGGTGCCCGAGATAATGGTTCTATTATGTCTAGTCCCCATTGTGCAAATAGTCACGGGATTGTCAAGGAAAACAACTCTTGAGAAGGTTTTTTCGGTATCAGTGAGAATTTTTGACATTTTACGCACCGTCTTACGAACTATTGAGCGTCCTTTTGCATGTATGGCCACCAAAAATCTTAAGAGATGGCTCGGTGAGCCAAAGATCTCCTACCAGTGTGAGTTCCGCAGCTTGCTTCATAAATTTCAAATAAGAAGTCTGAGACTGTCTTTAGGTGCACTTTAAGTACGGGCCTCTAAACGAACGTCGATAAAGCTCATATTTTGGTGATAGCCAGAATCTAGCACCTTTCAAGTGTAGCTTATGGGCTTCTTTCTTATCTTTGGGCAACGTTTCATCCTTTAGGAAGTTAACTATCGGGTCCATCCAGCTCAGCTCGGCTTCAATGCTTAAGGCTTCGTTTGAATTGCTCGGCTGGATATTGGGCTCGGACTATAACTCGACAGTGAGAGTCCTTTCACTTTCAAGGTCAATGGCCGAGGCCAACGAAGCTAAAGCATTAGCGTTCGAGTTCTTTGCTCTTTTGACCTGCTGAATAAAGTATTCAGGTATCTTGCTCAGTTTTCTCTCTGCAATAGCACGATAGGCTATCATTCTTTCATCATTTGTTGCATACTCCCTTATTATATGATTTGTCATTAGTTATGAATCAGAGAATATTTGGAGCTTCATTGCCCCTAGCTCAGCTGCCAACCTTACTCTTGCTATCAAGGCTTCGTATTCCGTTTCGTTGTTTAAGGCTTCAAATCCGAGCCTGATGGCTTTCTCCAAAGTACAGCTATCTGGACTTACTAGAACAACGCCAATGCCAGCACCCTTATGATTTGAGGATCCATCGACAGATATGGTCCAACCGCCGCTGAGCTCTGACTCTCGGTTGTAAGTTGTTTCTTCACTTCACGCCGAGCTATCCGTAGGTTGAAATTCTACGATAAAATCTGCCACAACCTGGCCTTTTATCACCTTTCTTGGTTCGAATCGAACGTTGAACTCCCCTAGCTCCACCACCCAACTTAGCAACACGTCCTGACAAATTGGCTTTATGGAAAAGTGACTTCAGTGGTTGGTCAGTAAGTACTATGATTTGGTGGGCTTGGAAGTAATGTTTAAGCTTCCTAGTCGAGTTAATCAGTGCTAGGACAAGTTTTTCCAATGGAGTATACCTCAATTCTGCATCTAAGAATATCTTACTCACATAGAAGATGGGTTTCAATTTTTCACAATCACTCCTCATCATGCCCCACTTACAGTGTGCTCTGATATAGCCAGATAAAGGTAAAGTCCTTCCTCGGGTGTCGAGGTCAATAGAATCGATGGAGATGCTAAGTATGCCTTCAGATTTGTAAACGCTTCTTCACATTCTTGACTATAGAATGCTTCCTTCTTTCCTTTGATTGATTGAAAGAAGGGTCTGCATTTATCAGATGCGTGGGATATGAATCTCCCGAGTGCTACTGACATTCCCGTTAGCCTTTGCACCTCTTTTACAGTCCAAGGGGATTGCAGTTCAGCAATGACCTTCACTTGCTCGAGATTCACCTCTATTCCTTGGTGAGTAACTANGACATTCCCGTTAGCCTCTGCACCTCTTTTATAGTCCAAGGGGATTGCAGTTCAGCAATGACCTTCACTTGCTCGAGATTCACCTCTATTCCTCGGTGAGTAACCAGAAATCCCAAGAATTTTCCCGAGCCGACCCCAAATGCGTATTTTGAAGCGTTTAATTTCATATTGTAAGTCCGTAGAACATCAAATGTGCTCTTGAGATTAGCACAGTGATTTGCAGCCTTCCGACTCTTTACTACCATGTCATCAATATAAACTTCTATTGTATTGCCTATTATATGTGAAAATATTTTATTCACCAACCTCTGATATGTTGCCCCAGCATTCTTCAATCCGAATGACATTACTTTGTAACAGTACGTTCCATTTGGTGTTATGAAGGTAGTCTTTTCTTGATCTTCCTTTGCCAGGGGGATCTGATGATATCCCTTGTAGGCATCCAAGAAGCTCATTTGCTCGTGTCCAGTAGTGACATCTACCAACTAATCTATCTTCGACAAGGGGAAGCTATCCTTTGGACATGCTTTGTTTAGGTTGGTGAAGTCAACACAGACCCTCCATTTTTTATTTTTCTTCTTTACTACAACAGTGTTTGACAGCCAGGTCGGGTACTGTACTTCCTTTATTGTTCGGGACTCCAATAGACGTACTACTTCCTCCTTCACTACCTTTTGATGTTGAGGCGCCGACCTCCTTAGTTTTTGCTTGATTGGCTTGAAGCACGTGTCGATGTTCAACTGATGACATGTTACTTCGGACAGCACGCAGGGCATATCAGTAATGGTCCATGCAAAAACGTCGGCATATTCTCGTAGAAGAGTGACGAGCTCGATTTTCTGTTCGGCACTAAGAGTAGTCCCGAATAAAAAGTATTTTTCGTGATCCCCATTCTTGTCTAAAGGCACTTTAGTCAAGTCTTTAATTATTCGGTCTGTAACTTCCTTTTCGGCTCCTGAAGGTACTTTAGGGCCTTCCTCGACAGCTTGGTCGGTTGGTTTAACCGAGCTATAAAAAGTTAATTGCTATTTCGTCTCCTCAGACATTGAGTTCTTCTCGCGAGCTTCAACCTCTGCTTTGAGTTTGAACGGGGCTAACAAACAAGTTCTGACATTGACTTGGTATCCTCGGATATTTACTACTCCTTCAGCTGAAGGGAATCTCAACATCTGATGGTACGTTGAGGGTATCGCCTTCATTGTGTGTAGCCAAGACCGCCCTATATCACGTTATATGCCGAGACTGTATCCACTACTAAGAACTCGGTCATGACACAAATTGGTCCTGCCTTTACAGGTAATGTGATCTTCCCCCTAGTAAGAACTGTTTTGCCACTAAAGCCAATAAGTGGTGTATTTGAAGGCTTAAGATCTTCCTTCTTAAGACCAAGTTGCTCAAATAGATTTGAATACATGATTTCTGATGAACTCCTCGGATCAATCATNAAGCCAATAAGTGGTGTATTTGAAGGCTTAAGATCTTCCTTCTTAAGACCAAGTTGCTCAAATAGATTTGAATACATGATTTCTGATGAACTCCTCGGATCAATCATCACTTTTTTTACATTAAAATTCGCAATCCAAAGCGTAACGATTAGGGCATCGTTGTGCGGTTGGTGAACTCTGACCAAGTCCCTGGATTGTATCCTTCAACCTTATTCATAGTTTCCCAATAACGATGAGCGTACTCTCGCAAGCTTTTGTTATTCTTCTTCTTTAGCGTCAGTAGTGCTCCAACATCCTTCGGCTGCTTACTGCTCATTATGAATCGAGCTGTGAACTGCTCAGCTAACTGAGACCACCCATTGATCATTCCCTTCGGTAGGCTGTCAAACCACTTCTGGCTGACTCCCCAAGACTGCTAGAGAAGATAGTGCAGAGTAGGGGCTCATTTTTTCAATGAATGGTCATCAGCTGTCTGTAATGTCTGATGTGCGAAGCTAGGTCGGTCTTCCCGTCATATAGTTTGAAGTTCGGGATGGTGAATTTGCTCTAAAATTCGTCCCTTTTTGATCCAAACTGTAAATGTAGATGACTTCGAACCGTCTCCATATTCTCCTGTCGCTCTTCTGGCTAGGTCCCTAGCTGACCTCTGTTCTGGTCTCCTCAAGCGATTGTTGAGTTCCTCAGTAATATAGTGTTCGCAACCTCCTCCTAAACCCGAGGTTTTTTCTGTTGATGACGATTTTCATTGTTGCCTCTGATTCTGTCAGGCTTCCTTTCAAGACTTTCCCAACGTTTTTCCCTCACACGTTTCTCTTTCCTGGTCATCTCTTTTATCTTGATTTTCAGCTCTTCGTTTTCTTTGATCAGATTTTTCTCCCTGGCATAAGATTTCTTGAACAACTTATCATGAGCATTGACTCTATCCTGCAGGGACTGAACCAACTTTGCCAAGGAGTAGTTTTCTCCCTCGGCATGAAGGGATTCACTACAATCTTTAATTTGATGGTTCTGATTCTTTGAGGGCCTGAAACTTGCATAGGACATCTCTTCGCCTTCATGGGATCTAGACAAGCTTTTTCTTGCCTGCAACCGCACGTTGTTGTCAGGAAGGATGGATGCAGGATCAGAATCTCCCAAGGCAAAACTGTCTCTAGGCGATCCAATTGCGCTTCTGAGTTTTGACATTATAGCTTTTTGTTGTGAAAGATGAAAATCTTTCCACAGACAACGCTAAATGTAAAAGGCAAAAAATTGAGAATACCTCCTACAGAAATTGAAAAATTGATGTGTTTCTGAACTCGATCTCCCAGTCTTCTCTCGCCTATAAAACGAACAAATTGCCCAAGATCGAAGTGCTTCGATCAAAGGCACTCTAATGCTTAAGTCAGTAAAGATACTAGAACGAATGGAAGAAGACTAAGAGAGTTCAGCGTACCTTTCACCTTAAATTCCTCTGTTTTTTATAGATGGTTATCCCCTTAGGGTTTCCGTGATTTTTAATTCAAGGTGATACACCTTCCTTCAATTCAGTGATTCAGTTTGGGAAGTTGTTGATATTTCTCTAACAATTTCTCCTGGTATTTACAATTTTGTTGATTCATTTATTCAATTACCTAAGATATAGACAAATCTTTATCTTTTCATCTATCATTTTGAACAACTCGAACACATTGAATCGTCGAGCACATTTGAGATTTGCCGAACAGTTTTAGGAATTTGGTTTGGCACAAACCATTCTCTTCAATCGTCTTCTCGAACACTTTAATAAATTCGGCTTGGTACAAACCGAGTTCTTTCCTTGCTTAGCTGAAAAGATTGATGAGCTCGGTCATAAAGAGAACTGAACTCTTTCTTTCTTTGCTGAACCTATCGATCAACACGGTTCGGTTTATAAGGCTGTGTGAATGATTTCTCCGTCACGTGACCTGTCTTGTCAATTTCACATAAATTTCATTTAATGTCATTATACGTGTAATAATGGGGGCTAGCCCCTTCACTCAGATCGTGTTTATTTTTCTATTTGTTTGCATACCAAAGGATGGTGAGGTATCCCTCTCTGTAATTGGTTCGATTACGTCCGGCCCGAGTAATAAACACGCTTTCAGAAAAAGCGTACAAAACGTGTTTAAGAAACACGCTTTTCATACTGCCCAATTTTTATTTATTTTTTTAAAAAACGGGATTGCTGAATTTTTCGAACTTATTGAACCCCTTTTAAATAGCGCCATAATTTACCTAGTTTAAGAGACTGTATTTTGGTAAATTTATTTATAAATTGCTGTATTTCGGTGATTAACTCAAACACACAGAGTCGCACAGTAGCTTCCGAGAAGATAAACACGATCAAACCTTCGATCTTATCTCCAATCTCCATAATTCAACAGAACCAAATTTCATCATCAAGATTAAACACCGCCTTCCATTAATATGGCAATCATGCCCTATCCGTACACATCTCTCAAATCATCTTCCTCAAAAATTACTCAATTATTGTTGTTTTATTTACCGGAGTTGAATCCTTTTAGGGTTTGCGAACTCCAAGTGTTTGGTTTGTGATTCGAAATTGGGGCGGATTTGGCTTTGTTATGGCTCAATCTGTGAACAAAGAAAGGTTGGTGGTTGGGGACTATGTGGTGGGGAAACAAATCGGAGCAGGTTCGTTCTCGACGGTGTGGCACGCGAGGCATGGAGTGGATGGCACGGAAGTGGCGATCAAAGAGATGGACATGACGGAGATGAACAAGAGATTGCAGGAGAGTCTCATGTCGGAGATTCATATATTGAGGCAGATTAATCACCCTAATATCATCCGACTGCACGATATGATCGAGGTCGGTATAAAAGGTTTTTGGATTTGTATTCCATTTTTTTTATTAAAAAATCCATACATACAGATCCTTGTATAGGTGTTTGTGCCTAATAGTTTTAGATAATAATGTTCTGTTTGGTTAGTGAGACAGAAAGGGGAAAACTTCTGTTTCGTCCTTTGAAGTTGTTGTAATGTAACCCAAGCGGTAATTCAAGTGGTAACACGAGGGGACGTCAACTCAGACGTTCCGACTTCAAATCTCCAAATCTCGGCAACTCCTTGGGGTGGGGTCCGACCATGCTGAGATTTTTCTTAGGACTCCCTCACAGTTGAACCAAAAAAGAAAAAAAAGAAAAGGTTGTTGTAATGTAAAATTAATGAGGTATAGCAAGGAATATTTAAATTAATCCTGTTTGGTTGCTCACACAACTGGAAAAGAGGGGTGAACAAGAAAGTCTGGTCTTATGGGCATTAAGAAGGAACTGGGAAGACATTTCAGTTATATGTTTGGCTCGACTACATGTATTTTGTTTCTCCATAGTGCTCATTTAGGAAAAGAGAGCGAAACAAATGAAAAATCTAACATTGGATGCCAAGATATGGAGAATGCATCGACTATGCCCATGGGAGGAGCTAGCTTAGGCCCCCTGAATTTTTTTTTTCAAATATTACCTATATAAAAATTTAGACATTTTTATTTTATTTTATTTTATTTGAATTTGCCCACCGGTCCCACCCTATATTATTTTTTGTCATATTAATTGGTATAAATATCTAAATGACTATAAATTTTCGAACATGCTTCAAATACGTAATGGATGTATTCAAATAAATTTTGGACATATTGAGGTTATTTTATAATTTTCAGAAAAAATTATGAAGTTATTTTAATTTTTTTTGTAAAAATTAGGATCATTATGAAATAAATTACAGGGTCATTTTATAGGTCTATAATGGAATTAAGTGTCACAACTTAAAATTACAAAATCATTTGGAACAAATAATTATGTTTAGTTGACAAAATTATTCTAATTAGACTCAAATGAGGGACCGATATAGAAGGGAGAAAAAGTGATTAGTCGATTATTTTGTGATCCTCTGGTAACTATTCTATTGTCTAGGGAGATGCAACTGACCTTTATTTGAGGCCCCGATAATCAACGACAATACTACGATACTATATCTCTCTCTTGACACTTTTTAACCAACTTAACAATTATATTAATGATGTCTATTCTAACATTAAGTTTTTAAATCTAAAAAGGAATAGTGGTCTTACTCAAAGAAATTATTAATACTACAAAAGATATAATATATCTATTGACTTATTTACTTTTAACTTTGTGATTAATTTTATCGGCTGCATCTGTCACTGTGGAGAGATAGCCACTTGGTTGCATAAACTAATGAGTGATAAATAGGTAATTAATAATGTGAATTAGTACAAAATAAAGATATATAATTAAGTTAACATGCAACGCTTTTCAAAAATGTAAAAATGGACGGAGTCAAATGTAAATGATTTTAATTAGCTTTATTTTTTTTTATGAATAATTGTAAATAGACTTTTTTTTGTACTGTTTTTTTCTTTGCAGAAACGATTTATAATGGTTTGTGTTCCTTTTATGTTTAGCGAATTTCTTAAGTATTAAATATAAGATAAATAACAAACTTATCATCGTAATTTTATTGATTATAAAAAAAAATTAAGTGCCCACCCAAGGAAGATTTTCTGTCTTTGCCCTTGAATTATGCCGATAAGTTGTTTTAAGTCACCTTGAGCAACTTGGTTCTGAATCAATGATATTTGTTCTCCAGATTCGGGTACTCTATTGTAGCTGTGATATAGGTGACCTTATTGCTGTTGGGATTGTTGCTTATATTGTACTATTTTTGTTTGCAAATTTGGGCCCACTTCAAGAAACAAATTAGGTGTTCTTTCCTGTTTTATTATGTGGTTTTGTTTGTCTTAAGGTTTTTTTGATGGGAATTGTTTGTCTTAAGTTAAATCTCGTGTGCATAACATTTAGGAAGCTGGAAAGATATACATTGTATTAGAGTACTGCCAAGGGGGTGATCTTTCATTATATATTCGACAACACCAAGGAAGAATCCTTGAAATCACTGCAAAGCACTTTATGCAGCAGCTAGGTATCTAAGTGTATTTTTTCCAATTATCTTTTAATTTTTTATTTGCCATTGTGACTTTCACAAGCTGGTGTAATTTATAGGGGCTGGTCTCCAGTTCCTTCGTGCCAATAACATCATACATCGAGATCTAAAGCCACAGGTGTGCCATAATCTTCTAGTGTTGATACTTCGCTTTTTGACTTGTATTGGTAGCTGTTATTTCTGATTATATGTGTACGGGTAAATTCTGTGTGTGTGTGTGTGGGTGAATTATCGTATCAAGCTATATGGGATTATATTTCTCTAGGCAAGGAGTAAATAACAAGCAAGCTAAACAAGTCAACAGTATTGTTCAATTCGACAAAAATTACATGTGCAAAGCAGACCAGTACTTCTTTTTAGCTAAATTCAACAAATAGTTTTGGTTTTATGGAGAGAATATGCATCCGATTGTTTCACTTCTTCAAAGAATGATTGGGACTTTTTTGATGTGAAAGGAAATTGGCAAATTTTTTTTATATATTTCCTTTTGTAATGTATTTCATTTCTGAAACAGAACCTTCTTCTATCCACAAAGGACGACAGACCTGTGCTAAAGATTGCCGATTTTGGATTTGCTAGGTGAATCATAATTATTGTCATCTACTACTTCCAGCTCATATGATTATCTTTTAAAGATTTTTCTGGGATGCATTTGTATCTCTCTTCTTTGGTTATACTTGTCTTGTTCTCTCTCTCTTTCTCTCACTAATGCACACAAACACAAACACACAAGTTCTTTCTATGTAATTTCTTCTCCTATTTTGAACCAGTCGATCTTTCGTGCTAGTAATTCTTTTGAATTTTGCACATAAAACCATTCATCTGGGGGTGCCTCTCATGTTAAGACTTTTAAAAGTACTTATTTTGTTTAATAATTTAGGCGATATTGATGTTTTATAGGGAAATGATTCTATATTTGCTTTAGAAGTTTTCAAAATTTCAAGTGCATGATCATGGTTGTTTAATTCTTTGGCCATGGGTTGCCTCATGTTATGTCTGTCCTTTTTTCCTTAACACAGTAAAGTACTAACGTGATCCTGGGGCTTAAGCTGAAACCTTATTTATTTTTTAAAAATAGAGTAAGCAATGAAACTGAGCGTGGCCTAAAAGCATATGCCCAATCAGTTGCCCACCTAGTTGTTTTCCTTTTCCTCTTGGATAAATAATGTAATAGTTTGTGTTTGAGTGTGTATCGCTTTGGTTAAAACCATGTATTTGCCCTGGCATACTTACCATAGTATGCAGTGATCAACTTTTCTGAATAAAATATTGCACCAACGTTGACTTTCCCAAAAATTCTCAACTTCTAAGGCCTGTTTCTGGATTTTTTTTCTTCATGCATGTGTAAAATGCATTCCAATTCCTTTTCTTTTCTTTCTTTTGTAGGACTCAGTGGATGAGTATAGTTTTTTGTTGTCTTCTAAAGTTCCACTTAAAGCTAGCATTTTAGTTTTTATTGAAGAAATTACGTTTTCTTCTTGCAGATCTCTGCAACCTAGAGGTCTTGCAGAAACAATATGCGGTTCACCGTTCTACATGGCTCCAGAGATGTTGCAACTTCAGAAGTATGATGCAAAGGTGGCATTTACTTTTCACTTATGCAAGCATTCTTCCATCGTCACATAACCTTCCCGTATTAACCTTGAGTTGAAATAGCAGGCAGATCTCTGGAGTGTTGGCGCCATTCTATTTCAGCTTGTTACTGGGAAAACCCCATTTACTGGAGTTAATGAAATACAGGTTTGTTAATCTTTACTAGGTCACCTATTGTAGCCATAGTTATGTCTATTGTATTAGACTGGTAACATCTCATGCCTCAAGCTTAGTGTTTAACTTTTTAAGTTGAATTACATTTGCAACTTGTCATGCCTTCTTGCCTTAATCCAAGCTTTTCAACTCATGTTTCATGCAGTTGCTTCAGAACATTGTGAAGTCAACTGAATTGCATTTTCCGCCTGATAAAAGAGATTTGAGTGCAGGCTGCATTGATTTGTGCCAAAAATTGCTGCGATGTAATCCAGGTACTCCCCTGTTCAAAAAAATAAAAATCCAGGGACTCCATAGAACATATCTTGACGGTGGCATAATACATACAAGAGCACAGAGGATCATGAGTGTAATTAGTTAAAGTGAAATATTATTTCATAAAGTGAATATCTCAATTATATTGGTGACCTTTCATTCCATAGAGCAATTTACACTATATAGTTCATAAATTGATGATGTACTATTGAATGACATGGTGACGTGCATGCGATAGCTACAGGCTTCAACAACCCGGGTTGACAGTGTTATTAAATTGCTGTGAGAATTACCAATGTAGCTTAATTAGGAAATGCTAAGAATTCCCAATTTTAAAAGCATATTGTAAGAATAGGCAAAACACATGGATTTGCTGGATAAATGAATTTGTTTTGCCTGAAACAATCTTTACGTAAAGTATATTTCCATTGTTTTGAATACGTGTGCATCAATTATAGTTGGTGACACTCTGTTCATCCCAACAGACATCTAGCTACTGGGACATCACTTTGTGGATGTGGTGTTACAATGGGGTTGTCATTGCCTCTTTGTGATATTTCTTGCCAGAAAGCTGAGAAAAATAAGTGAAGCAGTGCTAGAAAGCAGGAGATGGTTTTATGTTTCAATGGTTTCACTAATTTGTGATCCTATAATTTTGAATTAAATCAAGACTGTAATGCTATAATATTTCTGTATGTTCTTTCACAGTGGAAAGGTTGACGTTTGCAGAGTTCTTTAACCATCCATTTCTTTCTCAAACGCAACCAGATGCATCCTCGAGGTAGGTAAACCAGGAGTTAAATTATACTTCTCTTAATCTTGACTTAAAAAATTTCCCATCTTTCATGCTAAAAGATGGAATTCACTGTGGTATGCAGGAACTGGAGATCATCGAGAATAATGGTTCCTCTTCCAGGAGGCAAGCCTTTGAGGAACACAGATGAAAGTTCTCAAGAAGATTGTTTACCTTTCCGTCTGGATGATGATTCCAGTAGCCCTGATGGGAGTCCATCCTTTATTAGGAGATCCCCTTTGGGATCTACTTGTGCTAACACTAAAAATAAGACAGATCATACTTCCAAGTTTAGTAGTGTCACTCATAACCCACTAAATACAGGTTTTAGAATTGACAGCTGTCGACCTTCAGAAGGAAATATGAAAGAATCTTCAAAATCCATGGACCATAGACCAGTAAATACACCTTCAAATGGTACTTTGTTTATTCAGTGTTCCTACTTCTCTAATATTTTTAATCCATACTCCGATTTGCTAACCGTATTCCACTTTACAATTTTATTTTCATGGATTATACAGTTATCGAGTCAATGGAGTTTATTGAGCGGGATTATGTTTTTGTATCTGGTCCCCCAATGGATGTGTCTATTTCAGCAAGTGGTTCTAAACCAAGCCATTTGCTATCAAAATCAGGGAGTCCCCCATTAGCATCTGGGAACATCAACTCCACATCAAGTTCCCCAATGCAGATCATTGGTGCAGCAACCAGTAATATTGGTTGTGTTGGAAGCTTTGAAAGGCAAAGCTTTGTTCCTTTTGGGACTTCACCGGGATCTGTCAATGCATGGGACGTTTTGGAGCAGCGATCTACTGATTGCCTGAGAAGGATTAGGTCATTGCAACAATGTGCATCTGCCATCACAGAACTAGTGAAAGAGAAGGTAACTCATAGTACTGCCCCAATGCACTGAAAAACTTGCCCGAGCTCTGCTGAGAAGAGGAAAAATGCAGTCTGTGGGGTCTCCAGAGGGATGATATAGGGTCCCTGCATCTGGGAGCAACTTTCCCTAGTCATCACCGCCCCTTCCCAATAGAGCCAATACAACATTTTAGATATATTTTGTTATTTTGGTGAAAGCAGAGCTAGTTTCGTCCATTGTGTGGACTTCACCAGCTCAAATTTTTAATCTTTTCTCCAGCAGCGTGCATATTTACAACTATCCATTTTATCCAGTGACGGATTTGCCTAGAAACTAACACTATCTTTGGTAGTAGATATGCTAGGCATCCATTGAATATTCCATAACATTGGCTCTACTTGCAGCCTCCTTCAGGTCTCCCATCCCGTTCATCAATACATAGGGCTTTGTATTTCATCAATTTGCACATAATTGAGTTATACCAAAGGACGCTGTATTTGTCATAGCACGCCGGAGAAGACATCTGAGGTTGTCTGGTGTATCTAGGGTTCAATTATTACTGTATACCCATAAAAATAATGTGTTTAGACTCTTTTACTTGCATGCCTTACAGTTCTTTTAATGTTCCCTGCTGATACCTTTATTTTGTTTTTTATGTAGTATGTGTCTGCTAATGTTTACATATTGCATGATTTGTGTAAAAGATTGAGGCAGAAAGGCAACTTGATGCATTCTCAATTCAGCTTGTAATTCTCGCAATATTGAAGCAAGCACTGCGTATTTGTCATGCACAAGCTGCATCAGCCATTGAAGGTTGTCCATCCCAAGAAGTTGCGAGATTGAGGGAGGTCACAAGCAAGGAGCATGTCAGTCCTAATATCCAAGAACATCTTGATACTGCTACTCAAGGGCCACATGATGTATTGTCTCAGATGAAGAGGGCATTTATTTGTGAAGTGGTAAATGCTGAAGAACTTGTGCAGGTTATAGAGCCTGGTACGGCTTCCATATCATGAATTCATGATGTTACCTGCTGATGTTAAAAGGCTTCTCTGCCTTTTCATTTGTCTTGTTGACAATAAAATGCTGATGTTGACATCATTTCGTAGTAGTGTGGCCTGTTGAATTGTGTTAGTCTTTTCTCATTTGTCCTTACCATCCTTTGATGTCATTCATTTAGCTTCTACTTTTTGTTTGTTGTTCTGTAAATAATATTCTTAATTTTTAACTGTCATATTTAGTTTCTAGGGTGTTGTAAGATTGAAATGCATTATTCATCCAAAATAAGAAGACCAAATAACAGAGAGAAATAGAATTGTATTCCATCAATTGTATATTTTCTTAACAAAGAAGAAAAATTTTTTGTTTGTATAAACTAGGATTCGGGATTTGTGAGCTTGATGTTCAAGAGCGATGCCAGCCAGTGAGGTCTTAAGCTTAGCCCATATAATAACATGCATGATAGCTTTAATTCTAGGAAATATGGAGTTTTATCATGCATGTGTATCCTTGAACCACACATTTAAGCATGTTCAGCTAGGCTACCGCTCATATGGTTTGATTCTATCCAGGATCAAGATATTTATACCTTTGTTTATCTTGATACAGGAAATATAGAGATGCCAGATGCAATGGAGACAATATTTGAATCTGCCCTTGCTCTGGGCATAAGTGGGGCTGTAAGTATATATCTGTTTTCTTCATGTGAATCCGTGACATGCATTTTACATGTTTCCCCTCGTTATAGTACATCATCACCTAATTGCTATAAGATGATATTCATGCTTTGGATTATGCAAAGTAATAAGGATAACGGTGGCATCTTGCTTATTACTTTGACCTCATCTTCATCATCTGCATGGTTAGAAAATGTAATCTATGTAGATGAGGTATTCCTTTAAAGGGTACAGGTGGCTGGCGAAGAGATTCCATTCGCTTCAACCTCTTCAGAGAATATCTTCTATGCTATCATATTTCTTTCAACTTTCACCATTCTTTCTCTCCCTCCCTCTCCATCTACATAATATCTTCTATAAAGTTGAGATTTTTTTCACTGGATTGGTTGTTTTTGGTGTTTTGTGTGTGAAAAGAGAAGAAGAAGAAAAGGGGGGGGGGGGGGGTTAAAGAGGGCTGGCAAGTGCAAATACCTACTTACTTTCACCATAGACCTTGGGTAGATACAACTCGGATACAAGACCCTGGAAAAGAAACTTCGGGAAAACAATTGTCTACGTCTCACATTTGTTTTTCAATTAATGCACCATATAGACCTTGGGTAGATACAACTTGGATACAAGACCCTGAAAAAGAAACTTCAGGAAAACAATTGTCTACGTCTCACATTTGTTTTTCAATTAATGCTCCTTTGACATGTTTCAGTATGGGCATTCTTGATCAACATATCAAACACTGTTTTGAAAACAAGCAGAAATGAGATTGGAAAATGGAATGCATGAAACAAATGCTTCGGTGGGCTTCCATGAATAGCGAGAAATTATAAATTCTTTTCTTCTTTACCACTGAGGCTTCATTGGCTTGCCCAAGAGAATGGGTGCAAGAAACTAAAGATTTTTGACATTACTTGCTCTTAGCTTAGCATTTGAAGTGTATTTTTTTTATTGTCAAGTTTTTTTTCTTGTTACCAACCGATCAAAATTGCAACAAGTTGCTAAATCTACCTAACTTGTGCGAGAGAGGTTTTGGTGGTGGGGGGAAGGGGGGAAGAAAACCCTATTGAAGTTTTTGCATGCAATCACTCTCCAGACAATGAGGACACTGTCCGAGACTTAAATAGATGCATATTCTTTTCGATAGCAGTTCAATTGGGTGAAAAATCGCAAATGTTCTCAAAGTAAAATGACTATTCATTGACATTATCTTCTTGTGTACTTTTGGCAGGTTGACGAGTGCATGGGCAATACTGAAAATGCTGCGGTATTTTATTCAAAGGCAGTGCGATTATTAGTATTCCTCCTTGTGGAAGCGCCGTCTCTCATTCTTAATCCTCCATTCTCCCTCACAAACTCAGACCGTTACAGGATCCAGATTTACATTGATGCCCTTAATAGCCGGCAAAGCATTTCAAGGTCTCAAAAAATGGCTCCTCTCAAATGCAAGGATCAACAATGCCCCCCTTAAATTCAAGGGCTACTCTAATATTTTCTATTAATATGAAATGTTCACTCAGTAAAATTCTTTATTTGTACAGCTATTATTTGAGTGACTAGGGGTTGTTGGAGGAATTGACCTTTATGTGGGCTGGAGGTTAAATGTTTATATAGTCATTTCTGTAATCTGAATTTTACCAATTTCAAAAAGAAAATGCATGCTGTGAGCCTGTGATATAGAGAATGACAATATTATAATTTCTGTTCCAATTTGTGTGCTTTTTTTGACCCAGTCTCTATATGATAGTTTTCCATTCACAATCCCTCTCTTTTCTAGGAAGAGGATATTTGTGTGGAAGCATAGAAATATTGGTACAATTTTTTTTCTTTGACTGTTACTTTCTGTACCATGTTCTATTGTATTGTTGTGTGGCCAATGTTAAAGTAGAATATTTAGATTACAATATTTCAAAATTCTAAGGTATCGGAAAGTTCTATGTTTTATGTTCTAATTACTTGTACTTGCTATCAACTATAATGATGTGGGTCTTGGATTTCTTGGACTGCAGCTTTTAGTTTTTGTAAGGCTAGAAAACTATCTGTAGGCAGCCCTACCTCATGTATGGATTGCTGTAAGTTGGTGAAATCGAGCTCTTGTTGTTTGTCCACTTTTTTTCTTCCTTTTTTTTTTTTTTTTTTTGGGGGGGGGGGGGGGGGGAGGGGTAATGAAGAAATTGCATATCATCTACTTTGCTAATGTCTACTTGGTTGCTGTATATCTCTTCTCACCATATTCTGTTTCTACACATCAGCAGATTATTCCTTTTCATATAAATATTTCTGCTTCTTTGGTGGCTGTAACTTTGTGCTTATGTGAAGGGGGTTGCCATGTCATTTTGAAGAACTCAGAGGTGAGAGTGCAGTTTACCCGAATGTCTATTGTTTATGGGGTTATAGTCCTGCTATGTGTTACCTGGACTTGAGTCCATCTTACCTTGGTTTTCCACTGTCTTTTAAGTGTATCTGGTCATTGCGAGGAAACATATTTGAATAAGTTTTGACTCTTAATTTTTTGTCTCTTCTGTGATGATATGTTTCCTATGCCAATTTGCAGGTTGTTTCAGTCTCTTCCAACACCCAATATCAGATCATAAATGGTTTGGGGCACTTGGTAGAAAGATCTCCATTGGCAAAGCAAGTTCCACCAGTTGCCATGGCTTTTACAGTTGGTGCGCGATTTGCCAATAATATCTACGGTGGGATGCAGTTTGTGGACTGGGCCAGCTGAAGTTAGTGGTGAATCTTAGGTGGGCCAACCTGAGTTCAACAAAAAAAAAAGAAAAGAAATAAGACTTGGGTTGAAGTTTTTAAATTTTGGGTTGGGTGTGGGTTTAAAAACTGCAATCTGAAATTCGTATAACACTCGGATTAATTAAGGCCTCGGGTTATCAAGGTCAACCTGAGCTCGACAAATTAAAAAATCAGTAATTCTATGTTGGCCAAAATTAAGGACCCAATAAAGAGCCTAAATGACATAACAATTACTGATATGACAAGATTAATTGTCATGTCAACAAAATCTTTTTGTCTTTTCTAAATCAAGATAGATGGGGCAAAATCTTTTTGTCTTTTTCGCTTCCCTGACACGCACAGACAAAAAAACACAGAGAAAGTAAATGACATGACAATTAATCTTGTCATATCACCAACTACCGGCCATTTGAGCTTTTTATTTTATCCCTAATTTTGGTTAGTACAGCATTAGTGTTAAAAATATATATATATATAGCACTAAGCCAGTAGCCACTAGATTTCCCATCAGATCTCATCTCTATTCTCTCTCGTTCTCAGCCTCCCTCTCACTATCTGCAGAGATCACAATGCCGAAGACCACAACGTCAAAGACCACAACGACCACTATGCGAAGATCACTGCGCCTCTCTCTCAGATCTGCAGTGGTGGCAATGGGCAGGTGGTTGTGGTGAGTAGTGGTCGTGGTTGTGGTGGCAGTGGACGATGGCAGTGGTGGCGGTGGGCAGTAACTGTGGTGGTGTCTTGGACTTACGGTTTAATTTGATAATTTCTGTGTGTTGTGTTTCTGTGTAATTTGTAACATGAAATTAGTTTGAATTAAGAAATTTGAAGTCTAACCTGTGCCCGTCCGAATTCAATGTGAGTAGTATTCGAGTTGAGTTCGGATTCGGNATGGGCAGGTGGTTGTGGTGAGTAGTGGTCGTGGTTGTGGTGGCAGTGGACGATGGCTGTGGTGGCGGTGGGCAGTAACTGTGGTGGTGTCTTGGACTTACGGTTTAATTTGATAATTTATGTGTGTTGTGTTTCTGTGTAATTTGTAACATGAAATTAGTTTGAATTAAGAAATTTGAAGTCTAACCTGTGCCCGTCTGAATTCAATGTGAGTAGTATTCAAGTTGAGTTCGGATTCGAGTTAGCGTTGAAGATTATGTGCGTAGGAAGAATTAGGGTTGACCCTTCAACCTACCTGAGTTGCACCCCTAGGTGGAGTCGCGTGCAATAAATGTACTTTTTTTTTGGTATTTAAATGAAGCATTCTCCTTTGATTTTCTAAAACACCTACCCTTTTTAATCATTCAAAGGTCCCATTTGATAATAGTGCATTGTGTACAACTTCCAGTTGAGCGTGGCCATTAAGCTTGCTTTTTGACCAGCAAACTGGCCCTTTCCTTGTTCCATGACTGGTTTGAATTTGATGGCACTGCCACCACAAGCCAGATTCGAAACTTTCAGCCATAAGCTTTTCATAGTCTTTGAATAGTCCTCTTCTCCAAAAGAACCATTCACGTGGGGGCCATTTCCAACCAATAGGGAGCTATCAACCAAAAAGGTGTCAAGAATCATATAAAATTTGCCACTTTTTTGGAAAGGGTTATGTTGGCATAGAATATCACATAACACACAATGGGTTTTTGATATACTTCTTGAAAAATTTACAGTAAGCCGAATCGTTAGTATTTGTTACGAGCCCTATGATGCCCAACCTAGACTTTCCCAAGTTTATTTATACACTCAAATCTTTTACTAGGTTGAAGAAACAACTACCAGAGTGAGTCTCTTATTAAATTTTCACGCTCACAAATCCAATGATATATGGTGTTAACCCAAAGAAAGTGTAAGGAGGAATAAAGAATATATATAAATGGAGGTAACCACCAAGTGACCTTGAAGCAAGTAATCACCCAATCATGAGGTACCATGAACTCCTCCACTTAGGAGGCTGATTTGTTCTTGGATCTATTTGTGTTGTCCATGTGAGTGGATCTTGATCAGGGTTCGTTAAGAAGTTATAATCACAGATTGACATGTATCAGCAGCACCTTAAAAATAAAATGTTATGGCAATGCATTTTGCAAGAATGTCTCAAAAGACTCCCTGGTTTCAATTGCACAACAACCATGATTTGCCACCTTATGTGATAATGATGCAAGTGAATAACATCATAGGAGCACCCGTCTAATGGTTAGCTATATCCGTTTAGAATCGTTCTTTGACTCTTATATGGTTATCAAGTAGAGTTCGATTCATGAGAGTAACACGGTTTGTTAATTAGCTTTGATAATGTTCTGGTGATAAGTTATCCTTCTAAAATAATAGTTCTGACTCAAATCAAACATTCTACAATAGAGACTCTTGTGATCATATCTAGGTGGGTTATTACCTACTAATTGTCCTTCTCCCTTTTTAACTATTCAAAAACAAAAAATCACGTGTTCTTTAAACGACCAAGTCAATCGAGCTTGGTTTGATTTTACCTCATTCATATTACAAAATGAATTGAATATGATGAAAATCTTGTCAGCACCAATTACTACGATGTGTCTACATCCTTCAAACAAAAGTTTGAACTTTGAGGTAAAGATTCATAGTAGAGAATAGCTGACGAAAGAGGGTCATACTAGAAATTGTGATAAAGTTTGATAGATCGTGGTTATTGCCTCCCCACTCATGATTTCTAGTGTTGCTTAAAGTGCAACAAAATTCTGAATCAAACTCTGCATTTTAACACTGCTTGGTTAGTCTCATATACTTCTGTAATATCTGATATATCTTGTTCTAAAGCGAAGCACCCACTAAAGATTCTCATGAAAATACTTTTTTTTTTTTCAGACTATCAGAATATTTGAGTCAGTTTACGCACATTATAATTAATTCTTTTTTCGATCTAATCAAAAATATACTATCCATGTCGAACTAGAGTATTCACGAAGGAAAGACAAAAAGAATACTACCATTTTCTCTTTATGATAGGGCATTCAACAAATAAAGAAAAGGGGAGAGACAAAAAAAAAAGTGTATATCATGAGGCCATGGAAGCTACTTTAAGAATTTTGATTTTATATGGCCAGTGGACATTGTTAATCAGATCAAAAACTGTGAAAGGAGTCCAGTGGGTGATATGCTTACAGATCCTTGTAAAAGCAACCTTTCTCTTTCTTTTTTTTTTTTTACTTTTTTGGGAAAAGAAAAATAAAAAGTCACATATGCTTTCCACCTATGGTTTTAAGATTTATTTAGTTCACAGTAATTGGGGACCAAAATGATTGCATGCCACACAGCTTGAGAATTAGTTTTTTTTTTTTTTTTTGGGTTTAATGGTTAGTTCGGGTCAGTTTACGTATACGTCGATTAATTCCTTTTCCAGTTTGGTTAAAGACAAGTCATTCACACTGAGACTAGAGTATTCATGAGAAATAAATCTCTCACGACCTAGATCCAAAAAATTGTTAAAATTCAAATTCAAAATATTTAGATTTATAACTCATCTTTATTATCATTTAAACTACCGTCGAGATTCTCCGAGAATTAGTGAGAATAAGTTCCACTCAAAAAAAATTGATATGTCCAATCAGATTTTTGTCTACTTCCCAATTTTTTTTTCTTCATAAACAAACTATAATAAGAATATTCCTTTGAAGTCATTTTCAATCATATCAAGCAAAAAACATAAGGGAAAGCAACCCTGCGTGTGTGTATATATATATATATATATATATATATATATATATATATATCAATTTAGGAGAATCTCAAAGTTTGTAGGTGACACACGTCTGAATAGTTTTAAGATAAATGCTTTGTTGAGTTGTAGATAACAACTAGATACATCTGAATGGTGAATAAAGATTTATTCAGATGTATTGAATAAAATAATGGGGAGTTAAGAGTTTTTAAAGGATACAAGTAGAACGGAACAAGATTGTTAAAGAACGAGCAATAACGCGAAGCGAATGAGAGTCCTGCCTGATGTGAAAGTATACTTGTCTGGCTTCTTTTGATCCAAGCATTTTGTACACTAAACTGCAAACTTGAAAGATCACCTCTTGGTTCATCTTATTCGACATATATTCGATTAAGGATGGCAGTGAACCAGGGTAGGGGTGGGGGCATAGTTTCCATTTCGTATCCATTTTAAAAATATTCGTTGGTGAAAAAATTTTAATTTTTATCTCCGTTCTATGAGTAAATTTTGATCCCTATCCCTACTCATAATAATTAATTTCCATGATTTTAAAAAAAAATTAAAAAAACCCATAAAATTTCACAAATAGATTTACAAGAAAGATGAAAACTCAAATTGATCAAACATAAAAATTTACAAAAATAATATGTATAATAAATGAGTGTTTCACTTAATTATTTTATTTGTATAAACAAATATATATAACAGATTTAGTAGGANTGAAAACTCAAATTGATCAAACATAAAAATTTACAAAAATAATATGTATAATAAATGTGTGTTTCACTTAATTATTTTATTTGTATAACAAATATATATTACGGGTTTAGTAGGGNCAAGAAAGATGAAAACTCAAATTGATCAAACATAAAAATTTACAAAAATAATATGTATAATAAATGAGTGTTTCACTTAATTATTTTATTTGTATAAACAAATATATATAACAGATTTAGTAGGACAGGACGGTGATGAGTTTCAGTCCATCTTCGTCTACCGTCCAATACGTATAGTTCATCGTTGGTCCAAAAGAGATAAATTTGAGCAAATACCCATTTTTTTTCTCGATCCACTGTCATGCCTATACTCGATCGGTATACCTGGCTAAACAATGACTTCATATATGCCTTTTGCAAGGCCTACCCCTTATAGAAGGAAGAGGAGTTAGACTCACCTGATCAACACTCATCCTCTACAATCTGTCATGCAGAAGATAATGGTAATAGCCAATGTCAATTCGAATCTTTTTCATTATTGAGTCACACTGCAAATTTCATAGATGACCAGAGGGGTCCTGAATGCTAAATCCACTNTGCAGAAGATAATGGTAATAGCCAATGTCAATTCGAATCTTTTTCATTATTGAGTCATGCAAATTTCATAGATGACCAGAGGGGTCCTGAATGCTAAATCCACCATGGTTGCTTGATACTAATTGAGTAGAAAGGTTGTAACTGTAGACTGTCTTCTTAAAGCTTTTTGAATCCTAAACTGCACTGTAAGAGACTGAAAATAAGAGATGCATAGAAGTTTTAATCTTCTTCTGCGTGGAGACGCTGGAATTTCTTGTCTTCAAAAGACGGGCGAGGACTACCTTGACCAATGAAGAGGTAGTAGCAGTTTTGCAGAAAGCAGCCAGAACCCGCCTCAATGAATCGGGTATGGGTGAAGTGTTTTTTTTATATGAACTTGCTAATACTCAACATGAAACTGACTCATCTAACAGGATTCACAGGCCTACACCCGATAAGCTAGTTGAAAAGAGAGATAATAACAAGACAAAAGTCTATGAGACAGCTAAAAGAAGGCTATAAGGTTCTACGATAATTTTATCTAATAATGTATTGAAGTTGATCAGTACAGTGTTTTGCCTTCAATGAACCTGAGATATCACTCAAGTTAAAGACATTTCTTCATATGTAAACCAGACATGACCTGCAAAATACATAAACATCTGAGAATCAACGACGAAGAAAAGAACAGTGTTTACCTTGTGGTGCAGTCTCTAAGTGTTCTATACATTCTATTGGATTAGCTCAGATGTTGCATTGCCAGTGAGAAAGAGGTAATCTGCATTCCGAGGACTAGACGCAACAAACATACTGATCTAAACCTCAGGATGCAGATTACCCAATCCTGACCCAATATGGCTTCTGAAGAGGAAGAAATCAGTGTATAGAGAAACAGAGAAGGAAAATATATAAATCATTACATAACTTGGAGGACGAGTTGATAACAATATGCATGGTGGGAGGGAATTTATAGGGGTTCCATCATGAAGTTATCATATAAATTTTGCAAGTAGAAGTTTGGTATATTGAATAAAGCAATGATAAGGTGCTGCCTCTGAAATCATAGTTGGTTTTGTTCTCCTCCAACCAATCATATGGAGAGAACCTTTCTTTCCTTAGACAACCCTATTTCATCCTTGACTGCTTTCTTAACAGGACCAGAGATCTTCACCTCGGCGGCTATACATGTTATACCAAAATAGATAAAACATATTGTACTCTTGCTGTTACAAAGTTTACAAAGAGTCACATGTACAACTTTATCCATGAATTGAGAAATTGCTTTCACGGTTCGAACCCGTACAACTCATTTGAAAAACCATACTGCTGACGCAACATTGTTGAAATACTGAGGGAAAATAAGAACCACATTAAAATCTTGTCGTCCTATGAACAGTGAAGTGAATAATGGGTTTGAAGCTTACCACTGTAATTCAAGAATCTGAAGCTTTAAGAACTCATCTACATGGGGATTCTCTCTCTCTCTCTCTCTCTCTCTCTCTCTCAAAGACAATATGAATCAAAAAAAGGAGGGTGGTAACATCTACCTTTTGCATCAGATTATCAGCTTTTACACATAATTACAGATTCTATTCGCTCGGTAATAGAAAAGCAGATGATTGTTTCTAGCTCATAAAGGGCTTGTTTGGATATAGGGAGGAGAGAGGGATCCCATTATATTACTTTACTTGCATGCTTATTAGCATTTTTCAGTTGAATACTCTAATGCAGCATTCCCTTCCAGGGACAGGGAAGCATAATTTAACTAGCAATGTTATTAGGAATTAATTATGTAGCCTAATTTAGCTCTCAAATCGAGTTTTCNTTGGATATAGGGAGGAGAGAGGGATCCCATTATATTACTTTACTTGCATGCTTATTACCATTTTTCAGTTGAATACTCTAATGCAGCATTCCCTTCCAGGGACAGGGAAGCATAATTTAACTAGCAATGTTATTAGGACTTAATTATGTAGCCTAATTTAGCTCTCAAATCGAGTTTTCAATTTAAGTACAAATCTAAAATGCAAAACTCATAATAAATGACAGATCACTGTCATAAAGCAATTGTACCGTAAAGATTCCCATTCAAACAATGCTAGCATTGTTTGGTGGGGTCTTTCTTTATTCTAGCCAAGTTACCATGTGGATGAAAAAAGATCCACATTTTGGCAGTGTTGAGCTTTATCCCATATTTTTTGAAGATTTGAAATGACTCATTGAGGTGCTGGATATGGAGCTTTACCTTCAAAGATTTCACCAACATGTTGTCCATGTAAACTTTCATTGTCAACTCGAGCTTTTCCATAAACATTCTGTTACTAGCCACTAATAAAGAGACTCAAGCATTGTTGAGCACAAATGACATGACTTAGTAATAAAAAGTTTCCTATTCGATCACGAACGATGTCTTCTCTTAGAAGTTAAGACTCATCCTGATTTGATTGTATCCTAAAAAGACGTCCATGAAGCTCAAGAGCTCATGATCTGTTGTCGAATCGACTATGAGGTCCATCCGAAGCAAAAGAAAACTATCCTTTGAACATGCTCGGTTGAGGTCGGTGAAGTTAATACCAGAATGAGGTAGTACAGTTTTCCTATTATAGGTAAATCCTAGTCCAACTGGTTAAACAATTTGTTAGCTCTTCCATATTGGTCTTCCAGTAGTTATTCTTAATTATTCAGGATGGATTCACTGTACAACATTGATGAGAATCAGAACATTGTATCTTTCATTATTGTAATGAACTTTAAAAGAACAGACACAAGTTAGGAGACCTAATTCCGCACAGGCAGAAAACATAACAAGCTTCAACAAACAAAACTTCTTTATGATACAATCATCGACAAAATGGAACTTTACTCACGTATCGAAGATTTAAATATGTATTGGAAAGGGATACATTTGAAGTGAGGGACCATGCTGTTTAATAGACTATACATCAGAAATATATCTTTCATGGCAGCAACCGCAAAATTTACCACCACGCAATATCTTAAACAAATACCACATAAATTAGTAATCTTCTACCAACCTTTATCATGAGAAAAATTGATCCTCTTATCTTCTACGTCTGGAGACGGATGAGCTACAAAATTGATGGTGGAAAGGCAGCACCCAGATGCAATGGCAACTAAGAATTAAACAGCCCATCTGATAGAAGCTTCTTTAGTGTCTCATAGGTCATGAAAACAATTCCTACACTGGGGACAACCTTGTAGTATTCTGGCATAATCCCTCTATACAAGCCGCGCAGGCCTTCGGTACAGAATATGTGCTTAAATGTTCCAAATAGGCCAGTGTTGTAAACACGGGCTCGGCCAGCAGCCCCTTCCAACTGCATCCTTCGCCTCACAAGATCCAAAGGAAATGTCACTGCAAAGTGATAGGAGAGAGCAAAACAATATACTCAGATTGATAAAAGGCAACAGTTTGGCTAAAGATTTCCAACTGCAATTATCAGCTTGCTAAATTTATGTTTGTCATCTCATCTGTTCAAGATGGTGGTAAATGTGTGTGATAAAGTAAGCTCGAAAAACCCAGGCCGGCCAGATTGCATTCAGTCCTATTTAACTACTTTTTGTTAAGAAGAATGATTGGTGTTTTCTCCTTCATATTCTACTATTGCAGGGGATTTATAGTGACAAAATAATGATAGTGNATAAAGTAAGCTCGAAAAACCCAGGCCGGCCAGATTGCATTCAGTCCTATTTAACTAATTTTTGTTAAGAAGAATGATTGGTGTTTTCTCCTTCATATTCTACTATTGCAGGGGATTTATAGTGACAAAATAATGATAGTAAAGCAGCACTAAACTAACCGACAGAAAAAAGCAATCACTAAACTATATCATCAATTTAAATTTCACCAGAAAGATAATAGCACAAAAGACATATAAGCCAACTCAAAAAGAAAAAAACCAAACTGATTCCTCAAGATACTTATAAATTCGGGAGCATACTTGAGGTAGGTCATGTATAACTCACCTGTTGACGATGCAATGCCTGAAAGACTGCCACAAGCAAGGCTGACAATGGCAGTAGAATCATCGGGCCTAATAAAGCACAAAATGGTAGCATTAAAAACTTGAAAAACGAAAAGAGATATAACCAGGCATATGACATCTATCGTTTAATTGATCCACAAGGGAATGCACACCTTTGAGAATGCCAATAAGTCCTTAAGGTCTCATAAACGGAAAAGCTAATAGCTATACTGGGTCCAACGCCCTGCATAATGTAGAGTATCTCAGTGGTACTAAGAGCCAGATGAAACAAGCAATAGACAGTGCTAAAAAACACATTAAAAAGCATACCAACAACGTAGCTCCAAGTCCTTTATAGAGTCCACAAAACCCTTCATCTCTGCAAATGGTATGAAACGCATGCCAAATCCCCTTGTAGTATATTGCATTTCTCTACAAAGTTTTTAACTTCATGAATCAAAACCAAAACTCAAGCATATAGCACCGAGAGAAATGAAAAGCGATGCAACCTTTTTTCCAGTAAGTAACTGCAACCTAATTCAACGAACTATGGAACATTTCCCCCAAATGTAAAATTAAAACAACCCACTCCAGAAAGTATTATTCGTCAACAATTCTGCATATAGTGTAATACTAACTTGGAGATGCAAAACTCAAATACAGGTATATACCAACTAAAATTGCTCACGGAAACAATCCAGCGGAACCATACTTGCCTCGAGATGAATCTTGTTAGAAGAATAACATCTTATGAGAATTTCAGACTATATGATTTTAATCACTGTTTTCTGTTGAATTCTACAAATTCAACGTTATGTTTGTAAAATACAGAGACAAATATTCATCTCCCATATGTGTGGATGTGTAAGGGTTGAAGATTATACAACTCCTGCTACGAGTCTGTCCTCTTCTAATGGATCAAACATAATAGAGCTAGCCTTTCCGAATCTCATAACCATTAACTATTTAACAAGGGGAAGAACAATCAAGGCCTCCCTCAAAGAAANTGAAGATTATACAACTCCTGCTACGAGTCTGTCCTCTTCTAATGGATCAAACATAATGGAGCTAGCCTTTCCGAATCTCATAACCATTAACTATTTAACAAGGGGAAGAACAATCAAGGCCTCCCTCAAAGAAATTTAGATTAGTTAACACGTATATACATGACATTGCTCATATAATATTTCCAAAGTTATGGGTGCCTTGCTGGTGTGCCAATAGGAAATAAAATTCAAAGTACACTTGCAAGCACCACCTTTGAAACAATGGAAAAAGATGTCATTGGAAAACATTGACGGGTGCTAGTAATATAAACTTAGAATGACGGAACACAATCCTGCTACCCTAAGCTTATCCAAACCACCCACAATAAAAAAAAAATACATATATAGATACTTATGTAGAAACTCCTAGAAATAATGTCTATTCAACCTGTGCTGCAAGGCGTGTCCTGACAAGATCCAGTGGGTACGTGGCAGAAGCAGCTGTTATTCCTGCCAAACCACCACCAATAAAGTGTACACCAATATCTGTACTTGCACTTCCACTATGACCCTCCAAGCCTGGAATTGATTTTAACAACTGTAGGAAATAATAGAGCAATAGAAATGGACATGAGAAAGCTGCAAGGATGATTATACACTTGTAATTCACAAATATTTGTACCCACACTTTTGTAACGTTCATAGGCATAGAAGTTGATAGAAGAATAAGGAAGACGATGAGCAATGGTAACAAGATTCCCTTTCCAAAACGCCCTAAAGCCTTCTTCATTAACAATCCGCAAAGCCTCATGCCACATGCTAGGCTTGCTCATCACTGCAACATCGGAGTGCATTCCTTGTACCTAAAACATAAACAAAGCAGTTAAATCAAGCTGTAACAAAAGTTAAGTAGGAGATGCATAAGCACAAGGGGGAACATATATTGTGCCAGGGGACAAATGTAATTGTTTGAAAGTCACAAAATTTACTTTCCAGGCAAAGGATCAAAGCAAGAATTAAGTTAATTGCAATACTCATTCTATAATGACACCAAAATCATCAATAAAATCATGATATATTGGAACAAATAGAATTCAACGATTAAGACTGCCAGTGAAACTTCAAGTATTCTGGGTCCTACATAGGTTTGAACAATTGACACAATTTGAAGAACAAGGCACCTCTTGATTCAGAAAAAGGAATACCATAGCTTTGCAGTAGTCTGCAAAACTGAAATGGGCAGAAGGGGGTGGCTCAAATGAACAACAGACACCCTCTAGTTCCTTCATCTAATAGCACCCGAAAGCCAGCAACTAAAATATAATATATACAACCTCAAAGCCCATAGCTCATAACTGCAGAAATTGGTGTATGTATTCAAATGTAAATCTACTAATATATAAAGGTTGCTGGTATACTCGAGAAACAGCTTTAGGCAATCCAAAAAGATAAAATTTTGACACCATTGAGGATAGAAGAATGGAGTTCCAGTCAATGAAAAGTTTTTTCTTATCAAAAAAATAAATAAATAAATAAGAAGAAGAAGAAGAATGGAGCTCCAGTAGCTGTTGTGGAGCGCCAATGACATCACCATGAACAACACGAACGGTCCTGTCCAACCTCCTGATTCCGAACCTATTTCTTTCTCTAATGTTTCAACAAAAAGAAAGGATCACCAGTCTCAGCTCCAAATCCAATTACGTGGAGAAAGAAATAGGTTTTTTTTTTTTTCTAAATTTGTTTCTATAAGTAATTATTAACAAAACTCACAAAGTACCCCTAAAATGAAAAGGCAACACAATTTGCAAGTAATTCTACACCACTGGGTGTATTCTGTTACCAAATTTCTCATCAATTTTAGCGATTGCAAGAACAAGAAAAGGTAAAACTGAAAAATAAACCTGGAATAGAATGGTGAGGCGAGCTAAAGGTGCCGTACAAGTCTTGCTAAAAGCTCCAGCAATACCACCAGCAAGAAGCTGATGCACCGTCCCAATCTGAGACTGTTGATGCACAGGCTGTTTCGGTGGCTGCTGTGAGTGGTGGTGGTGGTGCAATAACTTCCTCGCACCACCGTCCACCATACCCCCATGACTAGACACACCGACTCTGGCTTCCATTTCACGGCCCCTCAAAAAGAAACTTCTCTTTCTCTTTGTCCCGAACGAATTGAAACCCTAGAATGTCAAATCATCAGAGTGTAAAACCCTGAAATTAAAATCGAAGTTCAATGGGTTGGAGAAGAGATTTCTGAAGGGGAGGGGAAGATGGAGAACCATATAGAAAAACTTGATCTTGATTGAGTTTATGTTTTATTGCTTCGGTTTAAGAGTGGTTGGAGATGTTGGAATATTCCCTAGTTCATCGTACAGTTCGATTCCAAATGAAAGTAGAAGTGTTTTTATTTTTTATTTTTTTTTTGGATTAATTGCAAGTTTTACCCTGAAAGATAGTTGAAATTTCAATTTATACCTTCAAAAATTAAAAATCTCAATTTATACTCTCAAAGATAAAAATTTGTATCAATGTGCACCCCCAAAGATAAAAATTTGTATCAATGTACACCTAAAACTAAATTGATAAATTATACCTAGATTCCCTCATATTTGTCACTTAATTATTTGGACCCCTTCACATTTAGAATATTACTCATATATCTCATAACGTTTGTGCACATGTAACACGTAACCCTCTTTCATTGATATCTGTTAATATAACAGTTAAAAAATATAATTTTATCCTAATAAAAAATTATAATGTTCACTGGTAAACTTGATTTTGAAATTTAGAGTATATCGAACCTACAAAATAAAGGGTAATATGAAGTTATAATTTTTTATTACGATAAAATCATATTTTTTAACGGTTATATTAACAGATATCAATAAAAAAAGATTACATGTTACACGTGCACAAATGTCATGAGATGTAGAAGTAATATTCTAAATGTGAAGGAGTCCAAATGATTAAGTGACAAACATGAGGGGATTTAGGTATAATTTATCAATTTAGTTTTAGGTGCACATTGATACAAATTTCTATCTTTGAGGATGTAAATTGAGATTTTTATCTTTGGGGGTGTACATTGATACAAATTTCTATTTTTGAAGGTATAAATTAAAATTTTTAATCTTTAAAGGTACAAATTAAAATTCTCACTATCTTTTAGAGTACAACTTGCAATTAACTCTTTTTGTTTTTTCCCGATTGAGTGTCTCAGCAACTTACACACAATTCTATTAATCTCTTCTTCCACTCGGACTGCCAAGGTTCAAACTAAAGAGCTTGAAAAATATACGTACAAATCACGTTGTCAACTATGCCCAAAACTAGGCGGCCCATGGACCATCATCAAGGCATTTGTTGGGCCAAGTCCATTTTCATCCCAAAAATTACTTTAACAGGTGGGCCTCGATATAATAATAAGGGTTTTTTGAAAATCGGTACATCTAATTAGACTTATTTGATAAAAAATATATATAATAAAATCTAAGTTAAAAAGACATAAATACCCATTTTAGGGTCATTTAATTCAAAATCTCTTATTTTTAATGCACATTGATTCATGTGTGTTTGTTAATACATATAAATACGTATTTAATGCACTTTAAGTCATGTGTGTGTGTATATATATATATATATATATATATATATTATTTTTTTTTGTTAAATCTCTTATTTAAATTTTAAATTATCTTTAATGCATCTTGATTCAAGCGTTTGTTTTTTTTTTTGAAAAATAGTTTTATTTTCAAATTAATTTAATATCCGAATAAAGTAATAGTATAATAATAACAGTGTAACAAAAACACTGTAACAAAGATAATGTAACAAATACACTGTAATAAAAATAGTGTTTAGTAGTTTTGTATATATGGTAACAAATTCAAAACGGAGATGAACTATTTTTGAATGAAATTATATGAAACTATAAGTTTGACAAAATGTAATAGTACAATATTTTGTGTAAATAACTTGTTACACTTTTATTGTTACACTATTATTGTTACATTGTTACACTTTTATTATTACGCTTTTATTGTTACACTATTTGGATATTAAATTACACTATTACACTATTTGAATATTAAATTAATTTGAAAATAAAATCACTTTCTAAAAAAAATGCATGAATCAAGGTGCATTAAAAAATAATTCAAAATTTAGATAAGAGATTTAACAACAAGTATATACATACACACATACATATATACATAAGTATTTATATATATATTAAAGTTCTTCCATAAAATTAGGAGATGTTTAATGCACCACTTTCCAAAGAAAAATAGTGCATTAAATACACATGGATTAATAGAGGGCAAAAATATCACAATAAAAATAGATAAATTCAAATTATTTACTTGGATACAAATAAGTATCAAAATTAACTACTTAATAACCCTACATTTTTTAGTGTGTACTTTTTACCAAATAAGTCTAATTTAGTATACCATTTTACAATTTACCCTAATAATAATCAAGATTAACAATCGTGTCGTGTCATGTATAAATCATATTATTTTTATTTTATTTTGAATATTAAGACCTAATTCAACTTGTTTAATTAATTGTATCATATATTTTGACATTAATTCAACTTCTTCATTTTTTGTGTTGTGTTGAAGTTGTTACATTTAGATTTATATTTTTTCTATTATACTAATAATACAAGACGTGCATTGTACTTGAATATATTTAAATAATAATTTATTATAAAAAATTTAGTTATATTTGTAATTTATTTGAATATTAAATTATGTAATGAATAATTAAATTTATATTAATTATTATTAAACATAATTATTGATATATTATATTTATCTTTGAGTGCCAAATTTGTTATTTTTTTAGGTATCTTTTCAACTTCTTTAAACATTTTCTCTGTTGTTTATAATAGAGTTTAATTGTCAAATTGTCATTTTGAGTATTTACGTATCTAAATACATTATTAAAATATTTTATCAAAGAGATTAATTAAGTATAAATTATTTTTTATATTATAATATTGTCGCATACAAATGAAATCAAATGTTACATATACTTGACAATAAATTTCTATCTACTAACAACATGTATATAATAATAGAATATGAATTAGACTTTATTTTTTTATATAAATAGATATAAAATATAGTAAAATTAGATCTAACAACATCTATATATTAATAGAATATAGATTAAACTTTATTTTTTATATAAATAGATGTAGATATAATAACTATTTGTAAGTATAATACTAATAAATGAGTTCACAAGAATGTATAAATCAAATATTATTACTAATAAAAAAGTCGTTGTAAAATTGTCATTCTTAAGTATTTGTACATCCAAATATGTTATTCTATTTTTTTGTTAAAGTATTATAATATTATGATATTATTAAATATAAAAAAAATCAAATGTGACATATTTGATAATAAAATTCAACCTGCCAACAACATTTATATAATAATAGAACATAGATTGAACTTTATTTTTATATATAAATAAATATAGATATAGAAATTGTATGTAAGTATACAACTAATAAATTATGTCACAACAATTAAAAGGTCAAATGCCATTAATAAAAAAGTTCAAAAGAACTTAGATATCAGATATGTATTAAAAATAAAAATCAAATGAAAATAATATATGAGTAGAATTGATTTTACAATAATAATTAGGGATAAATTAGAATATCAAAAGTTTTTTACTGGCATTTATAGATAGTAGCAATACACGACGTGCGTTGCATGTAAATAAATATAAATATTTTTTTTAGAAAATGTGAATTATATGTGTAATTAAATTAAATAATAAATTAAGTACCAAATAATTAATTTGTATTTTAATTATTAAGGTATCTCTCCGATCCCTTTAGACATTTACATATCTAATTATATTATAGGATTATTAAATTTAACTTTGTTAAATAGATTGATTAGATCACTTATAATATTATTATATTATTACATACCCAAAAATAAAATATAACATATATTTAACCATACAATTTAATCTAGTAATTTCATGTGTATAATAATTTAATATACATAGGATTTTACTTTTTTATATAAATCTAAAAAAATGTATATAATTGTACTATTAATAAATGAGTTCAAAAGAATTTAGAAGTCCTTATAAAAGAGTTCAAAATAAATTGAAAGTCAAATAAGAGTAAAAAAATAAAAAATATATGAAAGTATATACGTAGGTATAATTGATTTTATCATAATAATTAAGAGTAAAATAGGAAATCAAAAATTTTTTGCAGATGCTGACATTTATAAGTAGTATATATATATATACTTTCACTTAATGATGGATCATTTATTATGTATGGATGAAGAACTATTTATAAATAGTGAGTTCTACTTTAATTTATGATAAATAATCTTTCATTAAATCAAATTAAGTGAAAATATAATAAAAAAAAGTAATATTATTTGGACTCTAAAAGTTGACACTATTTGCTGACTTCATCAATCACAGTTATTTATTTAACGGTGAGTCTCAGTATTTATTGAGACTTAATACTTATTCAATAGTTGTGATCAACGAAGTCGACAAATAGTGGATGACATATTTTTAACTGGATCGAGAAAAGAATTAGTTGAGATATACGTATATTGGCCCGAATACTCTTGACCGTTGAACTAAAAAAATAAATGAAGACAACAGGCATTTTTATTAGTATAATATTAGTTAACTAGATTTATAATGTCATAATCACATTATTTTTGGATTTGTGTCAAAAAAAAAAAACATTTGCAAAGGCAATTTATATTTTGCATAATTTTTTTAAAGCACTAATTATTATTTTTTATTCTATAGAATACAATAATATTTAGTAGTTATCACATTTTTTTTTTCGGAGGGAAAATTTCATAATCTGTCCTCAGCAAATAGAAACGCGTTTATGTCGCTCATGCTCGTAACGTAGAATTAAGGACAAAGCCCGAGGTATAAACCAGTCCCTCAACTCATACATTATTTAAATTAAAACTTGCGTTTCGTTAGAGACTCAATACTCATATCAGATACTTAAATACGATTCGTCCAAACAATTGAAATCTTATCCTACCCAATGGACTTCGAACCCCTCACCACCCCCTAAGAAGCCAGAAAACTCTGACCATGTGAGCTACCCCATTTGGTTATTTATCACATCTTTCAACCAATTAAAACGCGAAAATTTAAAGCCCATTTAGAAGGACTGTGGTCCTACTCATTGATTAAAATACTCTATTTCTTGTACTATGATATGATTACTTGTTCAAGTTATCCGCCCTTATATCATCACTTTTAAAAGTGTCTAACTCAACTTAAATATACTTAGATTAATTCTCTCGTAGTCTGAATAAAAATAAATCATCAATTTCAAAACTAAAGAATTTAGAAGCAGATCAAAGACTCACCATGATTCAAACCGAAGAAGTTTATTTTGACAATTCGTCCTAGCTCTTTTAAGTTAACTTTGAGGTTTTTCAACTAAAAACATCTTTATATCACTAGCTAAATCTTTATTTTTAGCTAATTTGATGAGACTTGCTCAAAAAAATTATTTCAATCGACTCCTCATCTTGCTAGTTAAAACTTAAGAGATCCTTGTTGCTCGTCAAATCTAGAGAGGAGAAAAAACTCACCAGACTGTTCGCCTCTATCTTCATTGTCTTCTCCAAGGGATTGGTCCAAATAATCTTCTTCATCTCCCACCTCCAAGTTGCAAATCCCCTATCCCAATTTCAAAACCTATCTCCCCCAAAACCCATTCTAAAAACACCCCCTTCCTCCAATTCTAAAAAACCCCATTCTCTTGAACTCAAATTCTGAAAACCTGCTCCCCAAGTTTTGAAAATCTCCTTATATAATGAAATATTTAATTTTAGACCCTATGAAATATTAATGCAAGTATTTGTGAAAATTTTAAATTATATTATTAGGCTACATGTTATTTTTTAATTATATGATTAAAAGTTAGTTAAAATTAATTATAGTAGTTAATTAAAATAGAGAACATGGTTAAAATAATTTTGAAAAAATAACTAACTAAAATAAAAAATATAATATTTAAATATATTTTGACTAATCATTTTACTAGAAAGTACCTTAGGTGAAAAACGTGGAAGCAACAAAAAGTACTTTTCGAAACCCACATACTTTGAACAAAAATTGGGGTGAACCACAAGCTTTCATCTGAAATGCCAAGCCATGTATGTGGCTTTGTTTCAGAGTGGCTGCCAGGGAAAGCAACAAAATGAGATTCATATGATATTTACAATCATATATAAATAAATTTCCTCCTCATTAATAATGAATAATTCGTTAAAAAAATAATATTATAATAAATCCCAATTCGATAAGCAACCAACATGAAAAGTGGTCATAACTTAACCCTTATGAGTTTAAATTTTGATAATTTCTTAGGGTCACTACAAAAAATTTATCCCTTATGAATACTCTAATCCCAACGTAAATGACTTGTCTTGATTAGATCAAGAAAGAGATTAATCAAAATATACATAAATTTAAAAAAAAAAAGTCCAAACTCCATAAATTTCAGATGTCCAACATATTTGAACTAGATCGTTAGGATTTGGCATTTACCCCAAATGTGGTTTGCACTAGGGAGTCAATGGAACATTGCTTTGAGACCTTTCTTTTGTTAGGTAAAACTCCAAAGTGCATGTGATTTTGCTTGCTCTCGTGTATCACACGATTTAATGAAGGGAAATAGGCAAGCAACCTAAACGTCGCAAACCTTTGCACGTATCCATAGAGCTATAATCCCTTATCTCCTATCCAAATCTTCTTCTTTCTACTTTCTTTACCTCCTTTTCGAATAATAAATCACTCGTCGCATATTGATTAAAAAAAACCAACTTACATATGATTAATTAGACTTGGATCGGTAGCCAATCCTCTAATATGTATGAGAATTGAGAAATATAAGAGTGCCATTTCTTGTTGTTTGACTTGATGGGAAATTTTGGTTTTTAAAAAATGGAGTGTCCCTCAAAAGTCCAATAAGAAGGACAGGGAGGAATGTGGGTCAGAACAGCTACCAACCTTCAAGAGCTGACAATTAGGTTAAGAAATTGAGCTTCTGCATCCTTGTTTTATCTCATTAGTAATGACCATCAATAGGGTATGTAGCTAACTTCCTTCTTAGGTGTAGGAGGGATAAAAAAGAAGATTCGACTTGGTCCATAACATACAAGAAACCTTAAAAGTCTTCGTGACACTACCAAAACAGGAAAAAAAGTAAATGTATGTCACAATAACTTGGCGAATGCACCAATATGAATGAGAATTGAAAATTTTATATTGAAATTGTCCAACTTTACCAAAAAATAAAAAAAATGTCACATCTATAGCCGTTAAATTAGTGAGTCTCATCATTGATCTAACTTCTGTAAATGACTAAATACACATTTTGATGCACATAATTTTATTCTTTAAAACTGGGGTCTCCCTCAAAAGTCCAATGAGATGGACCTGCAAACCAGTTTGCAAAAATTGGAAACTAAACTGTTGGATCTTGTGCACTTGCCTGTGGAGGATCCAAAAGAAGAGGGAATGCCAGAAATGCTTAAAAAGATTGGGCTTTTTCAATCCTTTTTGGTCTGAAATATGAATTAAAACCTAAGCTAAATTAATACCCAATACACAAGACTCCTGCTATCGCAGAGTTCGAAGAGAGTTATATGTACGCAACCTCATCTCTATAAACAGAGAGACTGTTTCCACGATTCAAACCCGTGATCTTCATATCACAATAAAACAACCTTGCCGTTATACTAAAGCCCGCCCTATTGGAATATTGCCACTTTTAATACCACTGCTATCAATCTGAGTGACAAACTCATTCACATCTTTTTCTGCTTCAGATGATATCCATAATCAATGTGATGTAATGTTAGTAAAGGTGTTCCTCAATGCCTGTGCTAAAGCGACTTCTAAAGGTCCTAGAATAACGAAGGGAGAAGAACCACATCACGGGTTTCTACTTGCAATCGAACAAACACGCATGTTTTAGACCTGTTTTCGGTTAACATAAACAGCGTCTGTTATGAAATTAGTTACCAAGATATCAACTTTACCGGCATCTTATATCAATAATTACGTTGTGTAGACGTGTTAAATATGCACCCACAAAGCGAATTTGTAAAAAATGACTGATCAATATGAAACATACCTTTAATTCCAGAATCGGGCAACCACTAATGCCCCGTTGCTGCTTGGATTCAGCTAGTTAATAAGAGCACATCCAATTGGACACCATTTTTGGTATATTATTCAATCAGATGAGATTAATATCACGGCAGCAAATATATAATTTAGCCAACAAAATCTTGCAAAAGTTGTCCACCCATGATCTCCCTCCCAAATTGTCGATTTTGTGCTTCGAAACCACCAATTACATATGTTTCACCATTTGCATCTACACCAAAACGACGAGCTGCATTCAATGGAAAGGGCTCTGACAATGTGACTCCATTATTCTGGTGGAGGCCCAAAGTTAAGGAAACACCACCACTTCCACCAGCTGTGCTCATACCAACTCCAACATGAGGACGGCGTGACAAATTCTCGTATGACAAATTCATTGGCTCCTCACTCCCCAAGGCAATATCAGGAAACCTATTTCTAGTCCGTGTAGACGTGAAATCTAGAATTCGTTGGGATGATGCAGAAGGGTTTTCAGATGCAAGAGGGTTGGTTACAGGGAAATGATCACTTGGCCTATTGGTATTTTGTTCCTCCCTTTGTGAAGATTTTTGGGCTTGCCGTGTCTCTAGGTTATGTATTTCTTCCACCATAGGCTTCCAAAGTCTGACTCTTGCATTAATGAACCAGTTAGATACCTGGTACACGTGAAAATGTAGAATATAAATTGAATCCAATTTGAATAATAGTGAATGTATATATATACTGAAACACCATTATCATTGTATTTAACATAAAAAAACTCGGCATTCTATGAGGAGTTGCAGACCTGATTCCGTGTGAGACCTGTCTGCTTAGCCAACATTAGCTTGTCCGTGTCAGTAGGATATCTGCAAAATTAACACAATACAAAATTGGAGCATTCAGAAACATGTAGAAACCCTTATGAATGAAAAAACAGACGAGACACAGATCACAGTTTCTACCAAGTACGATAAGCTACCGTGTCACACACATGATGTGCATGCTAATTGAAGTAATAAAATCACTTACGGGTGCAGAAAGTGTTCAAACAACCATGCCCTGAGCACACTTACAGCACGCTCAGGAAGTCCTCTTTGGGGTCGCCAAACAGGTTGATGTTGCATAAATCCCGAGTTGTGAACTTGTCTTTGCCCATAAAATCCTCCATCAGGGTTCCCAAATCTTGGAGTTTCATCCTTCCCATAATTTATATGACGAGATTTGGTTGTGAACTGCAGCTGGTCAGTGATCGCATTCTTCAAACACCGGAAGTGTTTGGACAAAGTTTTGAAGGCCAAGTTTGCGAATGGAGCTGCATTGCTGAGCCCCGCAACAGCTTCAAATGATGCTACAACTGCCTGCATCTGTTCATAGTACTGCTTGTACCTCCTAAAAACCTGAAGGAGATAAATAGATCACTGGTTATTGCAGATGCTAAACTCATCACTTTAATTGAGAGGTTACATTTTATAATAATCTAAAATGATACTGGCAAAAGCATTGAACTGAATCAATCACAAATTGTAAAACTGGCCTGCAACATACTTGTGAAGCGATCACAATCAATTTAAAAAAGCTGAGACTGTTACCAGCCAACAAAACATACATCACAATCCAAATTTTCTTTCTTTATGACGAACTAAACATGCAATTATTACAGACATCAGACAAAAACAACAGGAATCATGTTAGAACAACAACTCCACCCAAAAGCTAAATTTCCTTAAAAGTAGGACACATCCAAAAAACTAGAGCAACACGACCTTAATGTTTAACCAAGGTTTTAAAACAAAGTAAGTAAGGTCAAGAAAGGTTCACATTATATATGTACACAAAAATCTAATACCCGCTAGCTACAATAAGTCATCAATTTGTCAACAAGCCACCATAATATGTAGCAACCGTTATGACATAAAAAAAGGATGGGGGAAAGGCTCATTTGAACTACTTGAGTTGGCTGCATGAATTATCTTCTTACTGGTGCACAAATTCAAAGCTCCAATATGAAAAAGGAAAGAATATTTGACAAGGTACGAAAGAGCCATCTTCATACATCAATCCAGAGAGGCATAAGTTATCTTAGACGAAGCCATTACAATAGCATCAACACAAACAACATAAGAATTGCATATTTATTTTTATTGCACATGGAAATGTCACTCTATTAACAACATACCAAATTTGAGAGGGTTGTATTGCTGGAGCGTTTAATTTGATGTGCCCTATTTAAGTAGAAATTTCACATAACAAACTTGTTTAAAGTTCAAGGCTATACTTTCCTATAGGGACGTCTTGTCAACAATGGAGCATGACATAAATTGGTAAAACGTTACTAATCCAGGACACAAACAATTGAGGTTTTGCAATTCACAGGTAGGAACATATTTCTTTTTAGCATTTGCTATAATAAAAGAGGACCCATCAATGATGTACTATCCCATTGTAATTTCGGGTCCATAACTTTATTATGGTGTTTGCTCGAGCAATCAATGCAGATCAACCACAACAGCAAAACTTTAAGGGAAGATATGATTGATTAGTTTTCTTGTCTCCAGCAACTATTTGGAACAAAAAGGCCCACCTTGTAAATAATTGACTTCTATGCCATCTGAATTTATTGCACGAACTCATGTTGTGGCCAAGAAAAGTAAGCCAAAAACACAGCTTGATACCAAACAATGTCACAGTCCAATTTCGTACAATTAACACACACTTTAAGCATAACCCTGATCAATAAAAGAAATAATTTAAAAAATCATGGATTTCATTCCATCACACTTTTGTTAGCAAAGAATTCCCATGAAGTTCCATCTAACACACAAGAGGTCCCTACTTCATTTAGATTCATGACTGAGAGATGATAGTACAAGAGGGACAATGTGATAGTCAACTTTTCTCTCCCTTGCCAAGTGTTTCGTAAGAACTGTTGCTCAATGCAAACCCAATTAAGGGAAAAAAAAAAATTGGCATGCCTCACAAATTCGCCCTTAACACCTTTTTTCATCTGGACCATCTCAACACATTCTTGAAATACATGCAATATAGTTATAACAAAACATTATCAGCATTGGCAACATTATTCAATCTTCTTTTGGCACTGCATACAATCAAAATTAAACATCAGAGAGAGACTCGTTCTTCTTTTCTATTTTTTTTCAAAAACGTCTTGGTACATGCATGAGGGTATTTAGATTCATAATGGATACTGATCATAAAAGAAATTTCATGATGGGTTGTCTAAAGCATCAGTGCATCTCAATGATTAACAACTATACCTTGAAGCATAGACAAAACGTAACTATGCACCTATTATTAATATACAGACCAAATAAGTAGATTCAATTTCCTCCAGTAGGCATACCATTTTTTTCAGAAAAAATAAGTCATTCTACAAATCTTTTATCAAGCTCTTTTTAAACAGCTTGATATGTGCTTTATAAGCATCATTATTCTGAACCAGTTCAGTGGCAAACAGCAGATTTTTCAACTAGAAAATTGAGGGTTTTGCTGTACATTTTCTCTCTCTTAATGCTTCAGTGATTTCAAATTTTCTATATCATTTGAAGTTCAATATGGGCATAATGTAGAATATCAAAGATACCAAGTGACACAGCCCACAATAACATTCGTAAGTAATGGCCTACATGAAATTTTCAAGCTCATAATAGGAAGGCAAAATTAAGAAACATATGGGGGAATTATCTTCTCAAGCACTATGCTTTACCTAGTAGGTAAATCCCAAAGTCCTCCTTTTAAAGGGAAAAAAAAAAAAGGAAGAAAAGGCCATCTTCATTAGGCTTTGGAATACCATTATTCCTTTCATGCACACTTTTTTCAAGCATACATCAATTCAAATGGATTCCTTCAATCACTTTATGCACATTACACCCCAAACTAAGTGACACAGTCACCTGTTAGAACTCTTTCTAATGTTGTCAGGCACTTTATGGCACCAATCTCTGTGCATATATTCCCTCCTATCACCCTTTTCCAAAAAAGATGATTTTGTGATATTTAACACCATCTATACCTAAAACACAAGCATCTAGCCACATAATATATCTTTAATCAATAAACTTCAGAAAAAAACTTCACAAATCACCAAAGTTGAATGCTTTTTTGTTACTCATTAGACATTGTAACTAGACGCTTTCTAATCGTAACTTGATGAGCCAAAACCACAAATTGCATGCTGTTAACTCTAAAAACAATCCAAATTCAAAAAGAATCACCCCTCTAATTTATTGCATACTGCCTGTACAGTGAAAAACAATTAGGATTCATAAGGACCTAGCTTTCTGGGTTTGAAGTGAAAAGAATGACAACAGCTTGACAAGAATTAAGACAACTACACGGCACAACACTGCAAAAAGACAAAAACAAATGGAAAACTCAAATCATAGCAAACTCAAAAGCAATAAAAGCCATGTTCTTTGTTTGAAGATCAAATAGTTGAATCAAGGCTTAACTACATGAACACCAATTCATCAAAAATGCAAATGACAAGAACATGTAATAATTGAATCAATTGATCATTAAAGCTTACCTCATCAAGCATCGAAATTAGCCTCGACTTCTTCCTCTGGTGCTCTCCTCCGTCGCCGGAACTGAGCTGATCATCCACAATTCCACTTCCACTCCAACTCTCCAATGGAGGATCCAACAAGGCTGAATCCGCAGTGATTTTCTCAGCGTAAATTCCCCGACCCAAGTCACAAAATTCTTCCAACAAATGCTGTGCAGGCTTCAAGAACTTCGATCCCTTCAAAATTAAAGCATAACCAGTAAAAGGGCCGAGAGGAACCGAACTCCTTGATAAATTATTGGACGATGAACCACTACCACCACCAACAATGCCTGGAACAACATACCCACCAGTGACCTTATCATGAAACGTTGAGGAGTCATATCTTTGTAGATTCAGTTCCAGAGGAAGATTGCTTTGTTGGGTGTGATGAGAAGATAAAGACAAAGACAACCCTTGACCGGTTCTATTAGCCTCATGGGCTAGAGACAATTGTTCTGGTCTGTACACCGCCACTTCACCGCCATGAAAGGACTGATCAAGAACTCTGAAGTTTTGGGGGCTGTAAAAAAAAGGGTTGCCGTTAATATCCTGAATAGAGCTAGGGTTTAGCTGTATAGACGACTGTGGATCCATATACAAGTGGTGTGAAGTGGAAGATGACGAAGAAGAACTGATCATCCCTCCAAAATAACCCATAAAATTCACACCTTCTTCTTTAACACCTCCACCAGATTGGGTTGGGTTTTGGCCTGACTTACAAGTCTCGCCAAGTGGATTATTTTGGTGGTGAAGGTTGGCACCGTTTGTCCAATCCGAGGGGAAAAGTGATGGATCGTAAAGAGGGACTAAACCTGTGCAACCTTGAAGGGTTTCTACGCAACCCGGGTGATTTTGGACGACCACTCTAAGCTTCTCTCTTCTGCTTTGTTGTGGGACATGGTATGGTTCAAAACCGTCCGCCATGACTAAGACTAGCCTATCTCCGTATAGATATACAGAGAGAGAAAGAGGAATAGATGTAGAAACTCAAGAGAGAGAGAGAGAGAAAATAAAAGAAAAAGAAGGAGGAAATAAAACAAAACAGTGAAAGAGATATTGGTGGTGATGAAACGAAAGGCTATTCTGGTCTTCTGAGCTGCAAATATGGCAGACCTGAGCAGATTAGCAGACAAAAGCCAAACACTCCAACGTTGAACAGAGATTAATATGTGAGAATTCACATACGATGAGAGTGTCCATTGCACCCATCTTCACTACTCTCTCACACAATCTTCTTACAGTCAATCTCTCTCTCTCTCTTACAATTTGAGGGGTCTCAGTTCTGAGCTTGGGGTCGCGAGAAACCGGACGACGACCGTCTGTTTCCGGTAATAATTGATCTAAACCGTACTATTACAGATTTTTTTTCTGATACTCTTACATTTTCTTTGTCGCTTTTGTGATTTTCTTCACTATAAGTTGGTTAATTATTGCTATTAGAAGAATCTTAGGTACCAAAAAATTTTTTGATACCTTTCCTTCAAATTTTATAATTTTAGTTAATATTTTTAAAGTTTTTATAGGATAATTTATACAAAAAAATTATAATTTTATAAATATTTTTATTTGTTTTGTGATACCTTACCTCAATTATAAGTATTACAAAAATAATAAAAATAGTCATCACAAATATTTTAAATGATGATACAATATAATTTTTTTTCAAAAGAAACTCTATAGTATCAAAATATTTTTTTTGGTATTATTATTATCGATTATTATTTTTAATGGTAAAATTATAATTTCAAAAAAAAAAGTTACAATCAATTAAGGGAATATTATGATTGATCATAAATTTTTGATATTGGTCCTAATTTTTTATAATTAATTATATCTTTTAAAATTTTATATTTTAAAAAATTATAATTTTTAGTACGGCAGAACAGTTTTGGAGTTTTTTCCTTAGGTCGATTTCGAAACAGCAATTGATGGGGTTAATTATAAGATAGCTCTTGTGATGACGCACGTGGGAGCAGAGTGATGACATCCATGGCTGAGCTTGCCCTTCCCTACACTTCATCCGACTAAGACCTTTCTGGCTCCACTTTTTACGAGGTTTATTTTTGTTTAATCTTTTATATTAGACTCCAACTATATTACTAATACTATATACTTTCACTTTTATATAATAAAAACATGTTATGTTTAAAATTATTTTATTACTTTTTAATTAATAATTATCAAATCATTTAAATTAAAATCGAATATTTATTTTATGCATCAAATTATATTTTTTTATTTTTTCATTTATTTTTTTTTTAAAGGAGGAGAGCGGGAGGAGGAATTGAACCTTTGACCTAAAAAAGGCAAAGTCTTCACAAGGCAAGGAGTACCATTAGACTAAAGGCTCATTAGTAAAATTTTTACAAGATAAAGAGTACCATTTGACCAAAGGTCCGTTAATAATAAACAAAATGCCTACCTTCTTGTGTAGATAAAGCAATTAAAAAGAAAAATCAATTGCTATGTTGAATTAATTGTTAGTGAATCGATGTATAAGAAATAAAAGTTCGATAAAATCTACAATTTTTTAGGGTTTATTGTTGAGAAAATAAATATTTGAAGAGTTATTAACTCTAAGTTCCATGCAAGTTTGAATCTTTGAAGAGAGAAAGTTTTGATTGAGTTATTACATATGATTTATAAGTGATTGTGCATAAATTCAAAGTTTATGTTATAATTATGATTTGACTTGAAGACGGTTCTTGATTATATAATATATCTTTCTTTAACCTAAGTTTGCATTGAAACTATCATTTGTTTATCAAAAACCGAAGAATGATTTCACGTAACTTTAATCACCACCTCTAGACGGATCGAGGAGGTGAAAATTATTGAAATGTTGGGCTGAACTAAGCACAAAACTGTCACCATCAGCGCCATGAGAAGATGTCTTTCAATTTTAAGCAATGCACCATGGGCACGGGAGATGATGTGAGCAAGTTCGAGTCGAGTCCAAAATAATTTATTTTTTTAATTGAGTTTAAAAAATTATTCAAATTCAATTTGTTTAGAAAATGAGTCAAGTTTGAACGAGTCGAGACCAAGTATTGACATATAAACAAGTCAAACTTATCGAATTTGTTTTCTAGATGAAACCTAAATAATTGATCAAGTTTAGCTCGTTTTCTAAACGAATCGAACTTGAACGAACAAAAAACGAGTCAAATCCGAGCTGAATTCGAATGATTTGATTTGATTAACGGTCCTAACGGGTATTATATAACTTTAGAACCTATCTCCATATTATTATTTATTTTTATTTCAACGGTCAAGGATGCTAAATCAGATTACGTGCATTTCAATTAATTTTCTCTCTGATCTGATCAAATGCAAGTCAACAATACCGGAACTAAGGTATTCATGATGGATAATTTTATCATAGTCTGACCTTAAGAATTTATCAAAATTTAAACTCAAAATATCTAAATTTACAATTCATTTACTTTACCACTTGATCTACGTTTTAATATCTTTCTCTATAATATTATCTAGCTGAGAAAGAGGACACAATACTTCAAGTGAATTTGTGGGTGCTAAGTAATTTTGGTGAATTTGAGTAGGTAAAGCTGTTAAAAACTTTATTGCCTTTGTTAACCAAAGTGGGTACTTTTTGGATTGACACTTTTGTGGACGTGTTTTTCACTAGTAGATTTAGACAAGTGTGTTTTTTTTGTCAAAAGCAAAGTTAACTCTTTTTGATACTGTTCCTAATTAAGCACCGATATGTACTACTTTTTTGGAGTGTTATTATGTAGCCAGTGGTGGGTCAATTAAGGATGGTATTAGGTAATCAGTAAGTTTTCTGTACCACGCAAAGGGAAAGTGAATCTTGGAGTCATAGTGACAATATTTCTTGGAGTTGCTTAAATGGATGCCAAAAATAGANTCAGTAAGTTTTCTGTACCACGCAAAGGGAAAGTGAATCTTGGAGTCATAGTGACAATATTTCTTGGAGTTGCTTAAATGGATGCCAAAAATAGAACTACATCCCATTAAATAATTATTAGCCGAAGACTTGATGGGGTTTTTTTTTTCTTGCAAACTCTTTCACTTACCATAATATTTTGAATTTGATGTGCGTGATTTGTTAGTAATTATTCTAAAATTTATGTTGTAACAATGAGTCAAAAGAATGTATAATGAAACCGTTTTTTGTTAAAAAAAAAAATGGAAAGAAAGAAGTGTTGAAAATGCGATTAAGGATTAAAATTTTGTTTGAAAACTGCAAATATATTTTTATTTTTAAAGAGATTGAAACGAATAAGTGATTGTATCTAAATTTCTATGCTTTGAATNCTGCAAATATATTTTTATTTTTAAAGAGATTGAAACGAATAAGTGATTGTATCTAAATTTCTATGCTTTGAATGTTTTAAGATGTTTCGAGGTTATTCTGACATGGTTTAACCAGTATTTGATAATATTTAAAGGTGTTTCGGAATATTTTGATTTATTTTGATCAATAGTCAAGAATGATTTGGTAACAAACTTTTTAAGATTTTCATTCATTTTAAAAATATTTTTAGAACATATTTATAAAGTTTTCATTTTTAAGATGATCAAAATGATGTTCCGAAATAAAAATTTTGTTCCTCAATTGCANAATGAAAGAAAGAAGTGTTGAAAATGCGATTAAGGATTAAAATTTTGTTTGAAAACCGCAAATATATTTTTATTTTTAAAGAGATTGAAACGAATAAGTGATTGTATCTAAATTTCTATGCTTTGAATGTTTTAATATGTTTCGAGGTTATTCTGACATGGTTTAACCAGTATTTGATAATATTTAAAGGTGTTTCGGAATATTTTAATCAATAGTCAAGAATGATTTGGTAACAAACTTTTTAAGATTTTCATTCATTTTTAAAATATTTTTAGAACATATTTATAAATTTTTCGNAAGATTTTCATTCATTTTTAAAATATTTTTAGAACATATTTATAAATTTTTCGTTTTTAAGATGATCAAAATGATGTTCCGAAATAAAAATTTTGTTCCTCAATTGCAATATGAGATGTGCCAAGTCCACCCACTTCATTGAAACCTTTGAATGCATTAGGTACAATTTGTCTTAAAATATTGAAGCAGCGAGGACTGAATCCGTCCCTGTCTAATGAATTTATGAATGCTCTAAAAAAGCATGCTGAAAATAATACTTCTTTTGTTAGGCACCATAAAAAATAAAAGAATAAGAAGTTGAAAAAATAAATAAAATATTATGTTTAATAAAAATAAAAAAAGTGGACAAGTTAATTTTTCTTTTAAATCATCAAAATTAATCCCTTTAAAATTGAGAGAAAAAGTGAATGGAAAGATTATTACGTGCATTTTTTTATTTTTTTTCTACAAGATATCATGGATTATGCCGACTATTTTTCTGAGCTCAGCAGTTATTCACCGTGATTTGAGCTGGTCTAGAGTATATTTCCAAAAGAATAAAAAAAATAAGAGTGACTATTTTTTAAAGAGTGTGGAAAATGATTAAACCTAACACATCTGAATTATCAAAAGACAACCTTTTCTATTGCACCACCCTAAAGGGTTAATTAATTATGTTTTTTTATTTTTTCACTTTTTTATCATACAAAACACAAAAAAAAAATCAATTCTTTCAATTTTTTATTTTTTCTACCAAACACAAATCAAAAAAGGAAAGATTTCTTATTTTTTTCATTCACCTAACTAAACACACAATTGACTTCTTCTTGATAAAATAATTTAATTTATTTTCAATCAATTCCTTAATTAATTGCGTGTTAAGTAAGCTTAGATATTTCAAACCCCACCCACCCGTGACCTCAATCGATCTCATGACATTGCACCAATCAACAAGCTCCAGTACACACTTTTTTTCTTTTGGAAGTTTATGAATGCCTTAGAGAGATTCGAATTTGCATTATTTTATATATCATTATTGCTTAAAAAGTTGTCACCTTCATTCTAATTTTTCCAAATCAGACACTAAAATAATGTTAATGCAAAGAGAGCTGGAGGCACAGGAATAAAATAATACCAAGTTTTGAAAGCCAAATATCAGATGAATAGAAAGAGAAGACATCAGAAAGATATATGCCAACGAATTTTTATAGTATAGGTTAGATGTTTTCGTGAGCAGTAAACAACAGATCTCTATGTCATTTGTTTGGGGCATCCATTTTTTTAAAAAAACATTGGAAGGTTCCAGATCTCTGATTTGAATATTATACTTCTAAACCTTTCATTTACTTATTTATTCAAAATATATGGCTTGAAAAGAATGATATACACATGACATATGCCATTAATTTGTTAAATCACCCTTTGTGCTCCTATGTACCATGAGAAACAAAGGTGTTTTACTAAGGGGAAGGCTTTGCTTGGGAGACCTCCACTATAGTAAAAATAATACTCAAATTTGAGTTTTTCTTTTATATTAATGTTACATTTGATTAAAGTTGATAATTAAATCGAGTTATTTGAATTGGACTCAGGCCCGACTTGTTTTAAAAAATAGCTTAACAGGATCGACTTGAACTCGATAAACTTGACTCATTTATATGTAAATATTTAAACTTGACTCATTTTAAGCTCGTTCAGATTTGATTTATTTTTTAAACGAGTTAAATTTGAATAATTTTTTACGTTCATTTAAAAAAAAATGAACTCGACAAACTAGTGTCGAACTCGTTCAATTATCAGCTCTATATTTGATTCACTTATCTAATTTGATCCTGGAGTGCAACCTGAAATTAGATTTAACTGATAAAGCAAGAAAGTATATGATTTTGATTTTTGAAAAAATCTCTCTCTCTCTCCCCCCTCAGATTCGAGGAAGGCTCCTTCCTATAAAGACTCGAATCAGTGGGTGCCGGGGAAAAAGGAAAGTCGGAAGTAATTAATGGGGTGAGTGTTAATGGCACTTAGCAACAAAAAAGTACACACCACAACCCCCATTACTATTTTTAAGATACATGAAAAAGAGTAAAGAGCAACGTACAGTAGTAGTAAATGATGTAATGGTGATCAGAAGAGTCCACTTCAATAAGCTCCACGTAGCTCGGTTGTTACCCTTTTGACTGACACCCAGATCCATCTACTGCTACCACTGTTTTAATATAGCTGGCTGGACTACTGGGTATATATGTTCACGTCACATCCTCTCATGCCAAGCCTCTCTCTCTCTCTCTCCGTGTTTGTTAATGGCATAAAAATTCAGTAACGTCAGAGAAATCTTTTGCTTGAGGAGGAGGAGGAGGAGGACCCCCCGTGTTTGGCGTCGCTCGATGCAACACAGGTTCAGTTGGGTTCTTTCTTACTTTAATTACAGATAGAAAGAAGGGGCGGGGTTGGTTCCATCAGCATTAACATAGATTTCGTATTAGATGGAACCACACGTTGGTACTAACACACACCTCCCAATGCATTTTTGCAATTTTAGACAAGCTGATCTGACACAGCTGCATGTGCATTCTTTGGCACCCTCCCTCCCCCTCAGGACGACACTCTGCTCTTGTCCTCAGCTTTTATTACCTCTCTTTATCCCCTCCATGTTTCTATTGCACAACTAACACTCCCTCTAAGCGAAACTAGGTCAACCGTTAACAAGTGCAAATCGTAAATTTAGAGGTTCATCCTTCCTGAATTATAAATATTGATAATTTTTTGATACCAAAGTTGCAAAAAGATTTATTTTTTATAAATATTTTAATTTGGGTGTGAATAATCTATTTTTTTATCAGAGTAGAGAGAAGATTAATTAAAATGTGCATAAACTGATTTAGATACTTCTAACCATTGAAAAAAAAAAGTAACACTCATTCTCCACCTATAAAATTGGAATAACATTATGGTGCCCATTTTTTTTTCTTTTAGTATTGTAATGAAGAACTTAAAAAGCTTCAAAAAAATAAAAAATGTTAACCCAAAAGTAATAAATTTTATCCTAAAATATTGTAAGTGAACCTAAAAGACGATAAATGAATTCAAAAAATGAATGCATTCTAAAAATTGATAAACTCTATCCAAAAAACGATAGAGACAACTAAAATGTGGTTAAGTGGTAGAGTAGTGCTAAATGGATTTTAAAAATTAGACTTGATAATTTTAATCATTGAATAGGTAGTAGGTCCTAATAAATACTGGGATCTACAATAAAATCAATGGTTGTAATTATCAAGTCCAATTTTTAAGTCTACTTTTTAAGGTCATGTAATATTACTCTAAGTGGTATGGTACAAAATTATTTTGGGTAGCATGGGCCAAACCCTAAACATTCATAATGTGAGGAAGCTTAATTGCTTTTCAAGAGCCTTATGTAAGGAAAGTTGCGATGGAGAATATTGGGTTTGGACTGCATTTCCTTGGATCGGGCCAAGTCGTGACAGGTCTGCTTAACATGGGCCATAGGAATGACTGTCATGGGACCTGCTCACGTCATGGTATGAGAGTTTTAGACATTAGGATTGAAATTGTATTCCATCACACGATTGAAATGAGTGGAGATGGGATTGGGATTCTTTCGGGCTAGGTAGGTTTTTGATTGATTGGTTTGGGTTGGGCTTACAAGGGCAAAATGGACATTTAAGATACATGTTAGATTATGTCCGCATATTTAATTGATCAACTTGATCATCGACTAATACCTCTCATTGTATATCAACAATCTCCCGTGGGGATAGGTTAAGGTTTTGAATCTTATGCCTTCTTTAAAATAATAATTCATGACCATATTACCCATGACAAAAGGCAAATATCTGCCTTTTTTATCTTTGTTTTTACACTTTTTTATTTCTTTTGTTAAAAAAAAAAAGAAAAAGGAGAAAGGACTGTGGTGTCGTCATCTACTCATCTGTTGCGTAAATGGACGTCTCTTTGTCTTTATCACTGCAAAGGTTCAAACTCAAATAAAGTATTAAGAGCTCTGATACGCTCTTCTCTTGGATGAGAGACAACTTTTTCTTTATTATAACTCTGCACCGTTCGATGAAGTTCCTCGAAGTTGACGATCAAAAGTTGATCCTCTTATCATTAAAGCTAGCGGCCCCACAGCCTCGTCAGCCACGAGAGCTAGCTAGCACATACACTAGGCAGATAGGCTCATGACTTTGCAGAGCAACCATGATCATCAAAAATAAACTATCTATAATATAAAACACTAATATCTTTTTTTAATAAATTTATCCGATAATTTTAATTTTTTTTTAATAATTATAAATATTTCTTTTATAATAATTCACATTACATATTAGGATCAGACACAAATTATCCCTCGTTTGATAATAAAGAAGGAGAAGACTTATGAGATTAATGATTTGTTTTCATATTGTATTGTACATTCAGACACGAGTTATCCCTAATTTGAGAATAAATAATGCAAAAATACATGAGATTAATACTTTGTTTAGTTAAACTGTGTAATCAGCACACAAAACTCCTATCATTATCAGATCTAGAGCATTTTTTTGATGAACAGAGAAGTTATTTTTATAACTCGAACTCGTGACTTATAAGTCACCGCTAACGGAGTAACCTTGCTGGTATGCCTGGGCCCACCATTTAATACTTTGTTTTTTATGATAAAGAATAGAAATGATAAAAAAATGTAAGGATAAAAAATTTGAGAAATAGATAAAATATCATATTTGATAAGAAAAAAATATATATAAATGATAGAAAAGTGGATGAATCTTTCCTTCCTACTTATCAAAATTAATTCCTCCAAAATTGAGAGAAAAAATGAATAAAAAGTTAATTATGTGCGTTGAAATATATTTTATTTATCTATATATTCTTTAATATATGCATATATCATATTTATCTATTATATATTATGTATATATTAATTTCGTATATAAATATAATGATAAAATATGTATCTATATTTTTTTCATCATATTAAAAAAAAAATTAATTTTTCTTAGTGGATAGAAAATATATTATTCTAAATTTTTATCTTTTATTTTCCCATTTACTCTATCAAACACAGCAACGCACCATAAGAATCCATTTGATTAAAGGAATGAAAAGTTATTGAAATAAAAAAAATTATGATACCCTTACATATGAAAAACAAATTTTCTATGGCAAATAATCTTTTTGATATAGCATGCACGCTTGGTAACATATAATAAATAATTTTTTTTATATCGAAATAATACGTTTCATTATTTTTTGGTCTCCATTTATTTTGTGGGTTTGTTAAATTAGAGAGAGAGAGGGGTAGAGAGAGATAAATGAGATTTGATTGAACAGTAAGGTCTCACCTAAATTCGTTTAATATGTGTCGATTCGTATAGGTTAATCATATCGTGTTGAATTTTAACAGGCCTAGTAACATGCTTATTGAATTACATCTTTTATAAGAAAAAAAAAGGTATTTAATCTTGAAACTTGGAAGTTTTTTTCCTTTATAAGCTGTCTTCTTTCATCTTAAAACTTCCATGCATATATTTGATAGATGAGAAATGAATAAAATGAAAAAAGTAAAATTACTATAAATAACATAAACTCTCTTTTTCTTTATATTTTCTACTCGAATTTGGGGAAAAAAAATTTGGTGGACAAAAAAAAAATGAGAATCCTTCCAACTTTCTTTTCCATCCTATTTTTCCTCTCAATCAAGCGGTGAAAATCTTTTCTTTCCATCTCATTTTCTTTCCACTCTACCAAACAAGACATAATAGTTAGAGAAAGACGCATGAGATTAACGTTTGTTGGCATAATGACACTGCCCCGTTATTAAACTTTAATGCAGTAGGTTTAAACCCCGTAATAGTGCCTGCAAGTGAAAAAAGAAGATGAAAATATTTCATATTTTGGTCAATATATATAACGCTACACGATCCTCCAAACAAAAAGTTGGTAGTGTATCAAAATAAGAGTCACTAGATTTTAGTTTGATTTATTTATTATTATTGCATATTATCCACTCTAAAAACTTAAAATATTAAATAAGTGTAAAATAAATATTTAACTAATGCTCTTTTTTATATGTTGGCCTTTTTTTTTTTTTATAACCTTTTTTGGTTGTGTTATAAAGGAGGAGATCGACCTTGTGCATTTGAACTCATGACTTGTAATTTTCAGTTATAAAGGTGTGAGAGATTGTTGTATATAACCTAAATATTTATTTCATAAAAATTTCTAAGTCGCACCCATTTCTTGACTTTGGATATCTGTGTAGCAAGAAGTTGGGTGTGGTGGTGAAAATGTGGATTAGCATATGATTTAAAGTGACTGCAATGCTGGGGAAAGAGAAAGAAAAACAATTGCTGGTGCATGCTAGTTAGAGCATCACCAATAATAGTAGTTATTTTAGCTATTCAAAAAATAATGTTTTCTATTTTAGCTACTCATTTTTTTAATACACACTCCAACATATTTTCTATATTTTTAATTACTCCTTTTAATTATTATTTATCATCCCTTTTGTATTATATTTTTTGAGAATAGTGAAAGGGACAAAGAGAGAGAATGAAAGAACTATGATAAAAAGAGAGAAAATAACATATATAAATGTTTACATATTGCTACAGTGNTCCTTTTGTATTATATTTTTTGAGAATAGTGAAAGGGACAAAGAGAGAGAATGAAAGAACTATGATAAAAAGAGAGAAAATAACATATATAAATGTTTACATATTGCTACAGTGACACTCTACTGTAGAAAATATGTATTTTACATAATATGAACAACATCTGATGGAGATGAATTTTTGCTTCAAAATAGCTAAATTTTAACTATTTTGCCCATTTGAAACATCTGTTGGAGATGCCTCTTATCTGGGTGGTGAGGGCTGTAATTTGAGTCATTCAATCCNTAAAAAAAAAAAGAAAAAGGAGAAAGGACTGTGGTGTCGTCATCTACTCATCTGTTGCGTAAATGGACGTCTCTTTGTCTTTATCACTGCAAAGGTTCAAACTCAAATAAAGTATTAAGAGCTCTGATACGCTCTTCTCTTGGATGAGAGACAACTTTTTCTTTATTATAACTCTGCACCGTTCGATGAAGTTCCTCGAAGTTGACGATCAAAAGTTGATCCTCTTATCATTAAAGCTAGCGGCCCCACAGCCTCGTCAGCCACGAGAGCTAGCTAGCACATACACTAGGCAGATAGGCTCATGACTTTGCAGAGCAACCATGATCATCAAAAATAAACTATCTATAATATAAAACACTAATATCTTTTTTTAATAAATTTATCCGATAATTTTAATTTTTTTTTAATAATTATAAATATTTCTTTTATAATAATTCACATTACATATTAGGATCAGACACAAATTATCCCTCGTTTGATAATAAAGAAGGAGAAGACTTATGAGATTAATGATTTGTTTTCATATTGTATTGTACATTCAGACACGAGTTATCCCTAATTTGAGAATAAATAATGCAAAAATACATGAGATTAATACTTTGTTTAGTTAAACTGTGTAATCAGCACACAAAACTCCTATCATTATCAGATCTAGAGCATTTTTTTGATGAACAGAGAAGTTATTTTTATAACTCGAACTCGTGACTTATAAGTCACCGCTAACGGAGTAACCTTGCTGGTATGCCTGGGCCCACCATTTAATACTTTGTTTTTTATGATAAAGAATAGAAATGATAAAAAAATGTAAGGATAAAAAATTTGAGAAATAGATAAAATATCATATTTGATAAGAAAAAAATATATATAAATGATAGAAAAGTGGATGAATCTTTCCTTCCTACTTATCAAAATTAATTCCTCCAAAATTGAGAGAAAAAATGAATAAAAAGTTAATTATGTGCGTTGAAATATATTTTATTTATCTATATATTCTTTAATATATGCATATATCATATTTATCTATTATATATTATGTATATATTAATTTCGTATATAAATATAATGATAAAATATGTATCTATATTTTTTTCATCATATTAAAAAAAAAATTAATTTTTCTTAGTGGATAGAAAATATATTATTCTAAATTTTTATCTTTTATTTTCCCATTTACTCTATCAAACACAGCAACGCACCATAAGAATCCATTTGATTAAAGGAATGAAAAGTTATTGAAATAAAAAAAATTATGATACCCTTCCATATGAAAAACAAATTTTCTATGGGAAATAATCTTTTTGACATAGCATGCACGCTTGGTAACATATAATAAATAATTTTTTTTATATCGAAATAATACGTTTCATTATTTTTTGGTCTCCATTTATTTTGTGGGTTTGTTAAATTAGAGAGAGAGAGGGGTAGAGAGAGATCAATGGGATTTGATTGAACAGTAAGGTCTCACCTAAATTCGTTTAATATGTGTCGATTCGTATAGGTTAATCATATCGTGTTGAATTTTAACAGGCCTAGTAACATGCTTATTGAATTACATCTTTTATAAGAAAAAAAAAGGTATTTAATCTTGAAACTTGGAAGTTTTTTTCCTTTATAAGCTGTCTTCTTTCATCTTAAAACTTCCATGCATATATTTGATAGATGAGAAATGAATAAAATGAAAAAAGTAAAATTACTATAAATAACATAAACTCTCTTTTTCTTTATATTTTCTACTCGAATTTGGGGAAAAAATTTTTGGTGGACAAAAAAAAAATGAGAATCCTTCCAACTTTCTTTTCCATCCTATTTTTCCTCTCAATCAAGCGGTGAAAATCTTTTCTTTCCATCTCATTTTCTTTCCACTCTACCAAACAAGACATAATAGTTAGAGAAAGACGCATGAGATTAACGTTTGTTGGCATAATGACACTGCCCCGTTATTAAACTTTAATGCAGTAGGTTTAAACCCCGTAATAGTGCCTGCAAGTGAAAAAAGAAGATGAAAATATTTCATATTTTGGTCAATATATATAACGCTACACGATCCTCCAAACAAAAAGTTGGTAGTGTATCAAAATAAGAGTCACTAGATTTTAGTTTGATTTATTTATTATTATTGCATATTATCCACTCTAAAAACTTAAAATATTAAATAAGTGTAAAATAAATATTTAACTAATGCTCTTTTTTATATGTTGTCCTTTTTTTTTTTTTTTAACCTTTTTTGGTTGTGTTATAAAGGAGGAGATCGACCTTGTGCATTTGAACTCATGACTTGTAATTTTCAGTTATAAAGGTGTGAGAGATTGTTGTATATAACCTAAATATTTATTTCATAAAAATTTCTAAGTCGCACCCATTTCTTGACTTTGGATATCTGTGTAGCAAGAAGTTGGGTGTGGTGGTGAAAATGTGGATTAGCATATGATTTAAAGTGACTGCAATGCTGGGGAAAAAGAAAGAAAAACAATTGCTGGTGCATGCTAGTTAGAGCATCACCAATAATAGTAGTTATTTTAACTATTCAAAAAATAATGTTTTCTATTTTAGCTACTCATTTTTTTAATACACACTCTAACATATTTTCTATATTTTTAACTACTCCTTTTGATTATTATTTTTCATTCCTTTTGTATTATATTTTTTGAGAATAGTGAAAGGGACAAAGAGAGAGAATGAAAGAACTATGATAAAAAGAGAGAAAATAACATATATAAATGTTTACATATTGCTACAGTGACACTCTACTGTAAAAAATATGCATTTTACATAATATGAACAACATCTGATGGAGATGAATTTTTGCTTCAAAATAGCTAAATTTTAACTATTTTTGCCCATTTGAAACATCCGTTGGAGATGCCTCTTATCTGGGTGGTGAGGGCTGTAATTTGAGTCATTCAATCCAAATGCAATCAAGAGTATCGAGTAGTTATAATCTTAGTGGCATAATCTGCTTAAATTTTTAACCTTTTCATGCTTTAAGAGCGAATTCTTTGTGAATTTGCGCTCTCATAATTTTATAAAATTTGCATATTTATAAATTCGACTAATTCACACTCTTACTTACTTACTTATATGCTTATTTATTATTGCTCAAAAAGTTATTTGGGAAATATATATTGACACAGAACTAAAGATAATATCAAAGTAGAATAATATTTGTAAACTATAATTGTCATTTTAGGACTTTATAATTAACATATATTTAAAACTTAAATAGTTTCTGTCATAAGTTGTGCATTAAATTTTATTTTTTTTATATGAAACTGTTATACGTAAATATGTGTCTGCATGCATATAATATGACGCTCCCACTTTCAATTTTTTTTTTAATGTTAACGTTTTAGCTCTCCTGCCTGCGTTTGCGCTCTATGTGATCTAACGTATGATAATATTTTTAGTTTTTTGGTTTGTTTAAACAATAAAATCTCAATTTGATTTAATTTCAGATAGAATTTACATAAATTACTATTTACTAAACCTACCAAAAGTTACCGAACTAGAGTTTGTAATTCGAGTTAACAAAATTTAACGTGCANATATATAAATGATAGAAAAGTGGATGAATCTTTCCTTCCTACTTATCAAAATTAATTCCTCCAAAATTGAGAGAAAAAATGAATAAAAAGTTAATTATGTGCGTTGAAATATATTTTATTTATCTATATATTCTTTAATATATGCATATATCATATTTATCTATTATATATTATGTATATATTAATTTCGTATATAAATATAATGATAAAATATGTATCTATATTTTTTTCATCATATTAAAAAAAAAATTAATTTTTCTTAGTGGATAGAAAATATATTATTCTAAATTTTTATCTTTTATTTTCCCATTTACTCTATCAAACACAGCAACGCACCATAAGAATCCATTTGATTAAAGGAATGAAAAGTTATTGAAATAAAAAAAATTATGATACCCTTCCATATGAAAAACAAATTTTCTATGGGAAATAATCTTTTTGACATAGCATGCACGCTTGGTAACATATAATAAATAATTTTTTTTATATCGAAATAATACGTTTCATTATTTTTTGGTCTCCATTTATTTTGTGGGTTTGTTAAATTAGAGAGAGAGAGGGGTAGAGAGAGATCAATGGGATTTGATTGAACAGTAAGGTCTCACCTAAATTCGTTTAATATGTGTCGATTCGTATAGGTTAATCATATCGTGTTGAATTTTAACAGGCCTAGTAACATGCTTATTGAATTACATCTTTTATAAGAAAAAAAAAGGTATTTAATCTTGAAACTTGGAAGTTTTTTTCCTTTATAAGCTGTCTTCTTTCATCTTAAAACTTCCATGCATATATTTGATAGATGAGAAATGAATAAAATGAAAAAAGTAAAATTACTATAAATAACATAAACTCTCTTTTTCTTTATATTTTCTACTCGAATTTGGGGAAAAAATTTTTGGTGGACAAAAAAAAAATGAGAATCCTTCCAACTTTCTTTTCCATCCTATTTTTCCTCTCAATCAAGCGGTGAAAATCTTTTCTTTCCATCTCATTTTCTTTCCACTCTACCAAACAAGACATAATAGTTAGAGAAAGACGCATGAGATTAACGTTTGTTGGCATAATGACACTGCCCCGTTATTAAACTTTAATGCAGTAGGTTTAAACCCCGTAATAGTGCCTGCAAGTGAAAAAAGAAGATGAAAATATTTCATATTTTGGTCAATATATATAACGCTACACGATCCTCCAAACAAAAAGTTGGTAGTGTATCAAAATAAGAGTCACTAGATTTTAGTTTGATTTATTTATTATTATTGCATATTATCCACTCTAAAAACTTAAAATATTAAATAAGTGTAAAATAAATATTTAACTAATGCTCTTTTTTATATGTTGTCCTTTTTTTTTTTTTTTAACCTTTTTTGGTTGTGTTATAAAGGAGGAGATCGACCTTGTGCATTTGAACTCATGACTTGTAATTTTCAGTTATAAAGGTGTGAGAGATTGTTGTATATAACCTAAATATTTATTTCATAAAAATTTCTAAGTCGCACCCAATTCTTCACTTTGGATATCTGTGTAGCAAGAAGTTGGGTGTGGTGGTGAAAATGTGGATTAGCATATGATTTAAAGTGACTGCAATGCTGGGGAAAAAGAAAGAAAAACAATTGCTGGTGCATGCTAGTTAGAGCATCACCAATAATAGTAGTTATTTTAACTATTCAAAAAATAATGTTTTCTATTTTAGCTACTCATTTTTTTAATACACACTCCAACATATTTTCTATATTTTTAACTACTCCTTTTGATTATTATTTTTCATTCCTTTTGTATTATATTTTTTGAGAATAGTGAAAGGGACAAAGAGAGAGAATGAAAGAACTATGATAAAAAGAGAGAAAATAACATATATAAATGTTTACATATTGCTACAGTGACACTCTACTGTAAAAAATATGCATTTTACATAATATGAACAACATCTGATGGAGATGAATTTTTGCTTCAAAATAGCTAAATTTTAACTATTTTTGCCCATTTGAAACATCCGTTGGAGATGCCTCTTATCTGGGTGGTGAGGGCTGTAATTTGAGTCATTCAATCCAAATGCAATCAAGAGTATCGAGTAGTTATAATCTTAGTGGCATAATCTGCTTAAATTTTTAACCTTTTCATGCTTTAAGAGCGAATTCTTTGTGAATTTGCGCTCTCATAATTTTATAAAATTTGCATATTTATAAATTCGACTAATTCACACTCTTACTTACTTACTTATATGCTTATTTATTATTGCTCAAAAAGTTATTTGGGAAATATATATTGACACAGAACTAAAGATAATATCAAAGTAGAATAATATTTGTAAACTATAATTGTCATTTTAGGACTTTATAATTAACATATATTTAAAACTTAAATAGTTTCTGTCATAAGTTGTGCATTAAATTTTATTTTTTTTATATGAAACTGTTATACGTAAATATGTGTCTGCATGCATATAATATGACGCTCCCACTTTCAATTTTTTTTTTAATGTTAACGTTTTAGCTCTCCTGCCTGCGTTTGCGCTCTATGTGATCTAACGTATGATAATATTTTTAGTTTTTTGGTTTGTTTAAACAATAAAATCTCAATTTGATTTAATTTCAGATAGAATTTACATAAATTACTATTTACTAAACCTACCAAAAGTTACCGAACTAGAGTTTGTAATTCGAGTTAACAAAATTTAACGTGCATAATACTCAAGTAAGATTTTAGGTTAAATTAAAATCAAGTTTGAGTCGGAATGAACTTCTCAATTCATGTAATTCATTCAAATTTAAATATTTACCACAACAGTCTCAATTTTAGGAAAAGAATCTATGATGGTATGTATCATAAAGGGCAAATTACATGGGAATGTTTGTCTTACGAACACTAAGATCTAATACTCGATCTCAGTCAAACGTATAAGAGAGACTTACAAATAATATATCAAACACAAAGTAGACACACGAGTTTATAGGATAATGTCCCAACCCTGGCTTCTTAGCAAGTAGAAGGAGTCCAGCTAAAGGTCTGTTACAAAACGTCTCCAATCTTTCTTAGGGTA
>CAUOFW020002136.1:611091-643948 GCA_963454935.2 Ilex paraguariensis | reverse complement strand
ATATATATCTACTTAAAAATATTTGAAATAGACATAAAAATACTTGAAATAGATGAACGAGACGAATCGCAAAACTAAGAATCGCTGTAACCGTTGTTTGTTTTTGGTACAGGAGTGCGCCAAAAATAGCACCAAATTGTTGTTCTTGGACCGTTTAAGAACAAAATGGAACGGTGCCGCTTAACGGGAAAATAACAAAAAAAAAAGAAGGCAGACGCCGTCGTTTTAACCGAACAGCAGAGGATCCGCATCCGGGGATGAGTTGCCTTGGATTATTGTGTGAATGTGTGGTGGTGGCCCAGTTTGATAAGGGAGGACTACGTGACTGACTTATTACATGTGGTCAGTATCACTTCAATTGTGAAAGCAGGCCCAAAGTTGGGGGCCCATATGACTGACCAGGTCTGTCAAAGTAGGGCTTGGATTCAAGGCCACTTCAACAAATTGGGTGCTAATTTATTTTTATTTTTATTTTGGAGAAATCACCAAAAAATTCCTACTTTTCTCCACAAAACAATAGTAAGTCTAAGTCCTACCAAATTTTTATTAAAACAATTAAGTCTTACTTTTGATTATTTGTTTACATAAAGTCCTAAATTCCAACTTCTAAATTTTCAATATAATTTATTTTTAATTAAATTTAAATTTAAATTTCATATAATATTATATGTAAAAATATAGTTAATATTTTTTATGATAGGATAATTTTTCTTATTATTTTTTGCTCTATTTTTTTTCCCTTTCTAGGATTTTTGGTGGTTGGTCTCAGCCCAGCCTGGACTAAAAGGGCAATGGTCTATTTTCCAATCTTTGAACTTACAAGATAGGGGTGCAACTCGAGAGGGTTGAATGAGGTAAGAGATCATTTGAAATTCAATTTAAGTCATAAAATTATCAATTCAAGTTCAACCCAAATTTAGATTCAACTCAAATCATTGAACTCATGTTTAAGTTTCTGAACTCGATTTACATAACTAGGGGTTGAAACCTTTTAGATCGAGTTTAAAACTTAGGTTATAGATTTTGTGTCGGATTCAAGTAGAAACTAAATTTGGTTCTCAATCACACAAATTGGGTTAGAATTGAGGTGCAATCCAAACTAAACTCAAATTTATTAATTCGGGTATGATGTATGTTGAACCCAAATTAACATAATTCAAGTTAGGCCCGAGAACCCAAGACTCAGGTTGGAGTATTGTCCTCATTTAAATGGGATTAAAAAATTTTACGTCCACGTCTGATCCATGTACTACCAATCTTTGTTCTGGTACTAAGATTGACCCGTTCCACTTACAATCCCTATCAGAGTTAGAACTTGGAACTTATAGGATTCCATTTTGGGTAGGGTTGCCAAAGAATTGAGTTTGAATCAGATTTTGATTGATTTGAATTTGAATTTGACTTTGAAAGTTTAATCCGATAATCAAACATTTTTTATTTTTGTAGTCAATATCCGAATACATTAACAATTCAAAATCTGATCCAAACTAAATAAATAAATTTAATTTAACTTTAAAAATTGCATCTCAATTNGTCAATATCCGAATACATTAACAATTCAAAATCTGATCCAAACTAAATAAATAAATTTAATTTAACTTTAAAAATTGCATCTCAATTTTAACTAAATTTCTTTAAATAATCACTTAATTTTTTTAATATTTATACAAAAATCTATATAATAGAACACACAGCAACTTGAATTTTTAATATTGGTTCTATAACATCTCCAAATTATCTATATCATCTCTTTTAATTATCTATTTTCTATGTATAAATATTGATTCTATAAACTTTTTAATTGACTATATTACCCTTGCAAAAATATGCATTATTATATTTTTAATAAAGTATTCAAAAAATTTTCAAAAACTCGATCAATTTAATATCACTTATCTTATATGCAAAGATAACATTATACCAACATATGTGTATTTTTTTTTATCGAAAAGTTTAAATCTTTCATTTATAAGATAAAAAATAATCGTATACATAGTTTTTTAAAGTCAATTTACTTTACATCAGTATAATTCTTCAGTCACAATAAAANCATATATGTAGTTTTTTAAAGTCAATTTACTTTACATCAGTATAATTCTTCAGTCACAATAAAATTTTTAAATTGTACCAAGATTTTGTGTAAAAATAGATATTGTAGTGTATTTTTAAATAATACTTGAATTTTTTAGAATTTTAATATGCTTGATAATATATATTATAGAGTTGTATATTAAATCTTATTCTAATTGGCTTAACTAATTCCTAATTAAAATAAGGCTCCAATGTAATTATTATATTGACAATTACTTTTATTTTGTCCAAGAAATTATAAGTAGAATTCTAATCAAATGAATTTTAAGAAATTTAATTTCTCAAACATCAATAAAAAATCAATCTCAATCACAAAATTCTAAAAAAAAAAAATTAGAACTTTATCTTTTTTTTTTTTAAATAGTTAGATACAAAATTTTGATAACATACAAAATTTTCATAACCTTATAATACAATATAAGGAATGAAAAATTAAGTTTATAAACTTGAAATAATATTTAATTCAGATACACATATATCTAATATATTTTATTAATTTTTGTGTACAAAAACTATTCATGTGTACGCACGTAGTGCATTGCTAGTATTTAAAATATAAATTTATAAAAGTGAGATAAAAAAAAATCACTATGTCAATATTACANTGTGTACGCACGTAGTGCATTGCTAGTATTTAAAATATAAATTTATAAAAGTGAGATAAAAAAAAATCACTATGTCAATATTACATCATTTAATCTTTAATTTTGGTCTTATTTTTAGTCAATCTAACATTACTCTTCTATTTTATGTAATAATTTTTTTTAAAAAAACATAACAATTCATACCCAATCACCACATAGAGTATGCTTGAAGCAAAAATCAACATAAAATGGGTATTATGTGAGTGATTATAAAGCATCCTTTTAAAGGTCTCTTTCCAACTCATTTTCTCATTGATTCCACCATTCCATTCAAGTGCAACCATACCATACTGTCGTTAACTCTATGTAAACCAATAAAAATATACGAAATGACATCATTTTGATCCAATTTGGTCATGGGTTTTTGCTGTCCTAGTCATTAAAGGCTACTTTCTCAATCTGTCAAAGGCGTTATTATTCCCACTTCCCTTAACCAACCTCTATTATCATGGGGATTAATACTATGAACTTAGATTCAAGAATATTTTGAAGNTTTGCTGTCCTAGTCATTAAAGGCTACTTTCTCAATCTGTCAAAGGCGTTATTATTCCCACTTCCCTTAACCAACCTCTATTATCATGGGGATTAATACTATGAACTTAGATTCAAGAATATTTTGAAGTGATAGTAGAAATAAGTTGTAAACTCAAACGTATTAATTTTGAATTTTGACAATTTTTTGTGATTAGATCATGAGCGGTTTATCACTCATGAATACCCTATTTCTGACATAGATGAGTTTGCCTTTGATCGGATCGAAGAGAATTAATTGAAGTATGCGTTAACCGGTTCGAACAACCCTGATAGTCTTAAATAGACTCATTCAACGGTCACCAGCATCCCTCTTAAAATTATTCACATTGCATCGTACCTTCAGACACGAATTATCCCTGGTGATATGATTAGAACACCTCAATTGACATGCTAATGACTTTAAAATATGAGTTTATTTAGGTTCCGTTTGGTAACGTTTATATTTTTTGTTTTTCGTTTTTATTTTGATATTTACAAAAAATAAGAAAAAAAAAACTCGTTTGATAACCGTTTTTATTTTATTTTTTTTCATCGTTTTGTAAACGAGGGACGATTTTCAAAAACGAGAAAAAGACGTTTTTCGTTTTTTAATTCTGTTTTTCGTTTTTTAGAAAATAAAAAATTATAAACATTGTCAAACGAGCATTTAATAAGTCGGTGACATTTTTCTTGTTATGTTACGAACAACAAGAAAAGAAATAAAATTCTATTGATAAGGCTTTTTTTTTTTACAGTAAACAGAAACTCTTTTTCAGTGGCATGTTTATTGTAAAGCAATGTATTAGGATTAGAACATTGATACTTCGCTCTTTCTCTCTCTCTCTCTCTCTCTAATCTATATTGTATTGGAAAAGTAACTTTTGATTGAAAACAACATCTTGGGTTTTTGTTATTGACAAGTGGTGTGTGGTGTGAAGGGTGTAGAGCTGAAAACAATATCATACACGAGAACTTCCAACAAAAGAACAAACCTGTGGAGGCATTCTTCCTTTCAAAAAAACACCAAGAAACCTTAGATAACAACCAATATGAGAAACTAGCAATTGGTGAAGATAATACATAAAACTCGGATATTAATTTTGTAGACATTACTACAATAATGTAGGCCAATCTCTCTCATACATCTCATTTAAACCAATGACATTGAAAATAAAGTCTAACTCGAAATAATCAGGATAATTATTTTAAAACATTTAAATCAAATCGCCAACAAAAAAGAAAAAGGGAAAAAAAATAAAACACTCATAACCAACTTGAAAAACGCCATTATACCCATTTATCCAAACCTTGCTTGTGAGTTCAACTCACAATCGTTGTTCAAGTCTTGATTTAACTGTTATACATGTTGAAAGGCCGACCCATACGACATTTCAGTGAATGGGAATTACCTTGGAGTTAACCTTTTTTATTTCCTATCACTAATAAATGCTTTTGTTAACAAAACTTAATTATGACCAAATTCTAATTAACTTGCTAAAACTACTGTTATGTTCCAAAGAATACTTGAATCAAATCTACCCTTAAAATTCTATGGTAATATTTAATTAGTTGACTGTTGTTTTTGAAAATTGTATTTTAGACAATATAGATTATAATCGTCGACATCAATTCAAACAATTTTTTTTGTTTGAAAAATAATAATTAATTGAGATTGGGAAAAAATAGTTATGAAAAAACAGAATTTCAAAAAAAAATAAGAGGTATCTATCTGTATAATATTATCAACACTTGCAGAATCTCATAAATTCAATAGAAGTCTATTCTTTTTTCTTTTTTTCTATTCAATCATCCAAATTAACAGCAAAATAATAAATTAAAACAAATGAAAAATGAAAAAAAAAAACCACAGAAAAAAGAAAAAATCAGGAAACTACTTGGATCCACCTTGCGACACTGGGCACACCCTGGTTAACAGCAAACACCATATAATACCCAGGCGGCGCCACCTTTCCATCCGGAGGAGCCGTACAACCAATCCTATACCTTCCATAGCCGGTCGGCACAGCACTCGTCACCGGCAGCTTCACCAACCTTTGCCCCTGAGAGAACGAGTGGGTCGCAAAAGGCGCACTCGCAAAGTTCACCTCCACCAGCCCCACCACCGGCAAAGTCACTGTTACGAACACATGAAACACCTCTCCATACCTTAACACCTCCGGCGTTTCCACTATAATTGGCCTTAGATTGGCCTTATCGGCGGATAAATACTCCGGCGAAAACGCTTCAATTCTTAATTCAGTCGGAAATTCGGCGGTGAACTTGTAAAAGTAATGGGGATTGCTACCGGCGATCAAAACCCTACCGTCCGGCAATAAATTGGCGGTGGAGTGGTACATTCTTGGCACCGACCCTGGGTTTAAAGTCATGAACCGGAGTCCAAGTGGTTGATCTGGTCTGTAGAGAAGCGGGTAGAGACACGGGTTGGAAGCCATTTCAAACCCTTGAGTACCTGCTTGTGCGCCATTGATGATCAAAACCTCACCAGTTGGTAACATCACCATATCACCCATGATCCGCCCGAATGGCATGTCCTCCATTTCCCATACCGGGTCGGATTGGGTCGCAACGATCCGTCCACAGCTACCATGTGCCGGGGAATCAGTATTCCGCTCAAGATAAGCGCCATACGGTGCTCCACCACAGACAACAATGGTGGCTACTGAGTAATCCCCTGTTAAAGCCAGCATCGCAGACGATCCTGCCGACGGGTAGTTCCGTGGGCCACCGTCTAACGGTGGGTATTCTTTAACGACGATGTTTTCATTGTAATCATACAAAACAGCTTTGCTGTTTGCGAAGATGAACAAGTAACCATTTGGAAGTAAGTGAACGTATGGGTAAAGATTGTCCATTTGATTGTCCCCCATTTCAGCGAGAAACGGAAATTGTACGGCGCCACCTTTTCTCGGTGGATAAAACTCTACGCTATTAGCTGCTCGGCCGCCGACGACGATAATTGAACCGTCTGGTAATATTTGGTTAGTCGCGTACCATCTACCATCAACAAGCTCAACGTCCCCAAGCTCTTGCCAGTCACACAGAGAATTGGGTTCACAGGGAGTGAATTTTCTGATTTTTTTGAACCCATCGAGGTCACCGCCGGTTTGGAGGAGAGTGCCGTCGGGCAGGAACTGGCCAGAGGAACACCATGTATCAGTGAGGATCATGAGTGGTCGAATTGAATTAGTTTCTGGGTCGAAGAGGACTGAGTGGGCGTAGCAGTCGCTGGGATTGTGGCGGCACCGGCGGTGAGGAAGTAGTTTGCGTGATGGACCGATGTTGGTTCTGTCGAGGAGAACGACTGTGTTGAAGTGGGTGACGGCTGTGTGCATTGAGGCGATTCCAGCGTCGGCCACCAGAAGCTTCCACGTGCCGGGGAGGTCGGCACGTGAGAGAATGATGACCGTTGACGTGAAGAGGAAGAGGAAGAGAAAAAGCTTTGGAGTAGTCATGGTCTGAGATTGCGAGAGACTCTGGAAATGGTTCAACGTGTAGTGTCAGTAGCGGTGGTGTACTTTAAAACGAGAGAGAGATACTAATAACTTCAAGAAAAAGAAATAATAATTGCGGAGAGAAGGTGAGTCGTTATTTTTATTTTTATTTTTTAAATAATATTATTTGAATTTAAAATTTAATATAATTTATTAATATAATGATATGACTTTATAAAAATTATTGAATCAATACTAAATTTTAATATTTGATAGAGTTTACAATAAATTCAAATATTACAGTGAATTAGGCAAATAAATTAGATTAATAAATTAAATCTCACTCTTCTTTATTTTTGTCTCTCTAAAATATTTAATTTAAGTCATAGTTATTAATTTAATATGATCGAGTGTATTACTGCTGCATTATTGAGAGTAAATTAAACATTTAGTCTCTTCAATAATATCCACAAAAGGCGGACGCGAATTCATAAAAAAGTTAAGAAAATACTATTTAGACGTGAGTTGTGAATTTAATTAAAATTGGGTTTCATCTAATTTTAAAATTTATAATTAATTTAATAATTGTATTGAGTTAGATACTTATAACATTTTTAAAAAAATTATAAATTTAATTTCAAATTTTTAGAATTATTTATAATTAAAAAATATACAATTTTTTAGTTTAAATTATAACTTTTATGATTAAAAAATTATAACATTTTGAAAGTCATTTACTATATTTGAATTTACCTTGGGATCGATTCTAACAATCTCAAAAATTATAAATAACCCACAAGATTTGTAAATAACTCTCAAAAATTATAAATGGCCCCTATAAATCATAAATAACTTTCAAAAATTATAAATGATCTTTAAAATTTATTTTTAAAAAAATCCATATGGTACCAAAAAAAATATACGGACCGAGGACCGAGTCTTCTCCCCCAATTTTGGGTTCTACAATGACACTAAATATACAATATTTGTATTTCTCATTTACTTATTAGATAAAATAAGCGTAAATTTTTTATTTCATTATTTTAGTTCAAAATTATTATTTTTATAATCAGTAATTGCAGATATATTAATTTAATATCTTTCATTGATAATTTCTTTTATTTTCAGTGACACAAAATTTTTTGTGCAAGTCACTGTGTTCTTGGCCCATGGTTTTTGAGGGTCCTAGTGTCTATCGTCTATGTAACACTTCATTCAACATACGTCTGCAAGTTGGGGTTGCCTTGTGGCCTTTTGGCTAAGGAGTTTCCGATTGCCAGCGAATTACATTTTGTGTGTTAAAAGATTTTAAGATTTTTATTTTATTTTTTTAAAGTTTAAATTTTTTATATTATATTTTCAATATATTAAAAATATTATAATGTAAAATTCTGATAGCTTTCTGTTAATTTATACATTTTGACCAAAAAAAATAACAAAAACTAATAAAAGAGTCACATTACAATATTTTTGATATATTAATAGTCTAATATGAGAATGTTAATCTTTGAAATTATAAAGTANACATTACAATATTTTTGATATATTAATAGTCTAATATGAGAATGTTAATCTTTGAAATTATAAAGTAAAAATTTTAAAATCTTTCAGAATACAAAGTGCAAAAAACTTTGTCTTACGTTATAACTTTCATAATTTACGATAAGAGTAATAATTGAATATTATGATATATTTATTTTAAGTTTGTATGAAATATTAAAATATTTAACTGTAATTAATAATATAATTGTTTCAAGTATTTTAATTCACAAGCCTTAAACGTAGGGCTACACTCTTTCTTCAAAACCAAACACATGACCTATCAACGTCTAATAAATAAAATTCCACCAAGTTTTTATATTAACAAAATCAAGAAAAACATTCTCTAGAAATTCATACAATATTAGATTTAGAATTTCAAAAATTGGATATTGATGGGGACAAAATTTTAAGTATGGGCCGCTATGGCTATGGAGCCCAATGAGCTCAGAACATTCTGCTTCGCCTGTTGGCCCAAGAGAAGCATACTTAGCCAGCTCATATCAAGAAGTAAAGCCCAAAAGGACCGGCGGTCCGACCCTAGCCGAAAGATAGCCAGAGAAGGAGAAGTCAAATCCTAACTTTAGACACATTCCACCATGCCATGCGTCCCAAAAGGACAAGGGGACCATCTCTGAAACCTATGACAGTCACACCTACCTAAGGGGAGTGGTGGTGCGTAACGACCCAAGCACAGTGGGTACAGTAATGCCGGCTGGCAGGGCTTTACTTGCAAGGCAAAGACGGAAGGTCCCCACAGAATCAGCAAGCAGATAAGAGGAGCCGATGGGAACCCCTTCGGGGCGTTCGAACACAAAAGAATGTACGAGTTAGAATATAACTTCCTATAATGGCCCAGTGCCTGTAGGGTTATTTACCTCAAATAAAGGAATCAATATACAAGCTCAAGGGGTAAGAAACTCCATTACAGTGGATGTAACCTCAGTCCGCCAACTGGGGTAAACCATTTAATACCTGTGCCCTTCCCTACTGATTAGGCTATCTCTCAGTTCTCACCACCTAAATAAAACTCATCAACTCCCTGTCCATAACTGGACTTGGGCCATAATTTCTGAGACATCATCAGTTAGTGCCGTCTGTAGGAACGGTTTTTCATCATTTCCTTTCTAATATTTTGTTTATTTGATGGTTTCTACTCGGAACATGAGTAAAGCTCTAGCCAATCCCCAAGTCCTTCAGAACCCACTGGAGAACTTTTCGGTCCCAGAAAGAGACATCGAGGATCGCCCTCCAGAGGCNTCTGCGCCAAGCTGGGGATCAAGAACTACTTCTCGGCTCCTGCCCACCCCCAGTGCAATGGACAAGCCGAGGTGACTATCAGAACCATTAAGCTGGCGTTCAAGACCAAATTGGAGGCCTCTAAGTCTCAATGGGTGGACCACCTCCCAGCAGTCCTATGGGCATATCNTGATGGAGTGGATACAGACACATCGGCTTCCTCAGATCCCGTCAGCACGTCAAGAACCTCTTTCACCCCAGGCCAATCAGGATGCCCCTCCTCAAGAGCGCCAAGCCCCACCTAACAGAGTCACCGAGCTCNTTCAGTTTGGCACACAGGACCGAGGCGATGGCCCTAGTTGGGGTGGGTGTGCCCTCTGTGGGAGCCGAGCTGTTCAACCCATAACAGAATGAGAGGTCCCTGCTAGTAAACCTCGATCTCCTCGGCGAAAAGAGAGATGAGGCACTACAACGGATATTTCCCTATCAGAGAAACACGGCTAGGTTTTACAACAGGCGGGTGAAAAGAAAAGGTTTCAAACCGGGTGACTTGGTATTAAAAAAGTTACTCCCAGCAAGGAAAGATCCAACCAATGGAAAGCTCAGCCCCAACTGGGAAGGGCTTTACGTTGTGAAAAGGGTTGTCCGACCTGGAAACTACGAGTTACAGATAGAGGAAGGGCAGGACCTACAACACTCATGGAATGCGGATCACCTGCAACGTTACTATGAGTAACACCCCCTGAAGCCATCATAATGACAAGTAGAGCTATTGTAAAAACCCATGTTGTGGAAGTCAATGAAATTTTTTTTAAGTCCTCATGCAGGTAAAGACCTCTGATGAACCCTACTGGCGAACACAGAATCCGGGCTCTTCAGCCTAAGAGAGCTCGTAAGCTCGGGAATTTAGACTCTTCAGCCCAAGATAGATCATAAGCTCGGGAATCTCAGCTCTTCAGCCCAAGAGAGCTCCTATGCTCGGTAATTCGGGTTCATTAGCCTAAGAGAGCTCGTAAGCTCGGTAATATGGGCTCTTCAGCCCAAGAGAGCTCATAAAGCTCGGGAATCCGGGCTCTTCAGCCCAAGAGAGCTCGTAAGCTCAAAAATCTAGGCTCTTCAGCCTAAGAGAGCTCGTACATTCGGTAATCCAGGTTCTTCAGCCCAAGAGAGCTCGTACGCTCGATAATTCGGGCTTTTTAGCCCAAGATAGCTCGTAAGCTCGGGAATCCGGGTTCTTCAGCCCAAGAGAGCTCGTAAGCTCGGAAATGAAGTTTGCCAAACGCAAGATAAACAACAAGATTAATAGGACATGCTAAAAGGTCCAGTTTATTCAACCAGCAAGTTTACAACCATTCGTAAACAAAAGTTCATAGACAAAAGTTCACAATTAAAAGAGTTCACCATCAAAAGAGTTCACCATCAAAAGAGTTCGCAGCAACTAAAGAAACACATTAGCCGGGACTTAGAAACTACAATCAAACACTTCCCCCACCAACACGAGCCTCCCTGTCAGCAGTCCCATCACCAACTCTCTCTACAACAACCCCCTTCAACTTGCGTTCCCCTCTCTCCAGCTGGACATTCACCTCCTTGAGTTGAGCATTCTCATTCAGCAGGTTATCCCTCTCCCTTTCCACCACCTCCAGCTTTTTCTTCAGGGCCTCCACCTTGGTACTCCAAACTGTGGTAGCATCACCCAACTCTACAGGAAAATAGGGTGTTGGCTGGATTCGAGTTGAGCTACCCCCTAACCCAAAATGGATAAGGTTCTATAGGGTGACGAGCACCGAGTAAGACATAGGGAAAGCTTTCTCGACCATGTTGACATGGAAAGCCTCCAACGAAATAAGCCCGGGAACGCCTGCATAGACAACATCAACTCAATATGGGGCAAGAATGGCTCTCACCAACGAAAGTCAACCAACAAAAGACCATCGGAGTACTTACCTCTCTCACGAAAACTTACCCAAGAATGAGGAACCCACAGATGACAATCCTCCCCTGCAGAGGATTTCCACGAATCCCTAGAGACAAAAAAGTAGCGCTGGGTCCATCCGTCAGGGGAATCAGGGATATCTGCGATCAAGGGCGGGTGGAAATACCACTTGAAACGCAGAGAGCTAAAAAAGGGAGGGAAATCAAAGGAGAGATCCAGGAAGTAAAAGAATTCAAAAATAGTAGAAAAGGTGTCAAAGCCTTGCATCTGCCAGAAGATAAAAAAGTCAACTAAAGTAGCCCAGCCCGAAGGAGAAAGGCGAGAGGGACACACTCAAAGGCACCCTCAAATAAGGTAACCTCGCCAGGCGAAGACATGCTGCAAGGCTCACCTGGAGTGGGGGCCCTAACCACCAAATTCTCTGGAAGGTCATATTAACTTCTCGTGTTGTTGACATCTGCGATAGTAAGCAAAGAGGGTAAAAGAAAAATGGAGTACCACTCGCCACTCAGAGATTGGCGAGCACGATGCTTGAAAATGGAGAAAGAGCCATCGACTTGAGAAGATAAAAGGTTATACAAAAGAAATCACTGATTCGGAGAAGGAAGACTGTTAAAAGCAAAGGGATGAAGAAACTCGAGATACTTGAAAATGTATAGCTTACAAAAAGGACTGTCAAAATTCCACAAGAAAGGATAGCATTAAATAGGGTACAAGATTCAGAGAGGTTGTTGAACAACCTACGGGAATCATTTAAATTGTCGGCCGCATGAATGCTGCCACAGAAAACGAAGAGTCACCAACAGCCGATTGAAAAAAAAAATAGTAAGTAGAAGCCCGGAATACAACATTACTCCAAACAGGCCAAGGCCTCTTCGGAGCAGGGGCAAGGGAATACATCAACAAAGCGCATCATTCCGGAGATAAAGGGAAACTTCATTACAAGAAAAAGAATTTACAAGTGTTTAAAAAGAAAAAGAAATGCTTCGCCAAAGATAGAAAGGAAATCCTATTACAAAAAGAAGTGTTTACAAGTATTACAAAAAAAAAAAGAACTGAAACAACAGCAACAAAGCGAAGGGACAAATAGGTTGAACTTCAAGTCTGCCCAGACGAGGGAGCAGCTTCGGGAGCACCATTTCGAGGTTGAACATCAAACCGCGGCTGAAACTGTTCAAAATCCAGCCCTGGAAACCGCTCAATCACCTGGTTAGTAAAATTGAAGAACCTATCCACAAATGCTTGAGCCGCCTCCAACCTAGCCCTCTCGATCTCCTTTTGCTTGTCCTCGACCAATTGTTGCTTAGTAGCCAAGGAATTATTCAGTTCAGCAATCATAGCCTGTGATTCCTTCAGCTGGTCTGCCAGAAGGGACCGGGTGAGGGAAGAGCTCAGCAGGTCCTCGATTTGAGCATCGTACTTTTTCTTCGAGCAAGCTAACTCTTCCCTAAGGGAAACTTCAGCAGAAGTATTGGCAATCAATTGTTTGAAAGTCTAGGCCTGTTGTTCCAGGACTTGCTCAAATTCTTCCTCGGTCTTCAGGCCCCAAGTCAGAAGCTTGGTACTCCATTGGCGAGCTTCCCGGAGCTCAGCCGACCTCCTTTGGACGTCGTTCCTCAAAATGTGAATCTCCCTCTTGAGTACATAGACTGAAAATAAAGAGAAAGTATAAGACACCAGAAAAGTGGGAGCAAAGAGAAAGACAAGATATACCTCAAGGAGTGCATGAAGCGCGTCGTGGCTCCAAACTTGGAACGGGAGCTCGACAGAGTGCCGTAGGTCGGCTCGAGGGATCAACTCTATCAACGCGCGACTGCTAAGGCTCACATCCCTGAGCAAGCTCCCCTCAAGGTCAACTACTAAAGTTGGGGAGGCGCGAGCTGAGCTGGAACCAACAACACCAACCAAGGGAGAGCCTCGGCAAACTGGCCCTCTCACCGGATCAATCGTGACCGTGCCAACGGTGGCACCTTCAACGTCAAGCCTTGGCTGCAGGGTTGGCACCTCGGCAATAGAGGCAGGAACTCTAGCAATAGAAGCATGAGTTTTGCCAGCAACAGCGCAAGTCCCAGCCCCAGCGCCTGCACCTAAGGGTTGATTGGAACTGCTCTCCCCTAACCTAGCTCTCTTAGCTGGAGGCTCCGAGCTCCTAGCTCGCCTCCTCTCATCCACTCGCTCCATGATCATGTCGTGTTGGGTGATCAAATACGAGGGGATTGTATAGACAAAACCAAGAGAAATGAGATCATTCTGAATAGGTTAACAATAATTAAACAACGAGGGGTCGTCAGACTCATGACTGCTTGAATTCGAAGCCGACTCGGGATGCATCAATTGATGAAAGGAAAAAGGCAGACGAGATCGGGCCTGGCCAACCCCCCGTCAGATAAAGGCGAAAGCTTATCTACAGCAACAATAAACAAGCATTGTAGTTACCTAATGCAGAAAGGAAAAACCAACCGAGAAACACGAACTCACCTAAATTCTTGTGTTGCCCCCACTCCGTAGGAAACCTGACTGAAGCCAAAAAGTGGACCCCGTACTCCCAACCAACTCTAGAAATGAAGAAATACCTCCTCCTCCACCCTTCAGGCTCCGGAGGAAAGTCCCGGATGGGAATCTCTCCCCCTCGCCTTGGGACGAAATGATAGAATTCAAACACCTCCTTAGAGCCAAAAAACTAGAGGAACTCTGGCACAGTGGCCCTAGATTGAGGGAATAATTCCCCCCATACCGCTGCGAAGGCCAGTAAGATCGCCCAAGCTGTGGGAAGGAGCGCTGCAGGACAGAAACCAAAAAAATGAAGGACATCACGGATAAAGGGGGGAAGTGAAAATCGAAGCCCTAACAAGAAAGGCGCCTCAAAGAAGCAAGCCTCTTCTCTAACCAAGTAATGGAAGGGACGCGTATTGGCGTGGCGTACGACCACTCCAGGAGAAAAACTGAAGCGTAAGGCGACAGAATGGGCCTTGTCTTCATTGATAACACTAGTTTCAACATCAGGAAATAGTCGTTTCATAACTTTGCACAGAGAAGAAGGAGTCTTGGGCATAGCGACAGTGGAAGAAGAGTCTCTTCTTAAAAGGCTAGAAAGAGAGAACTGCACTAGAAAGACGAAGTAAGTGATTTTGACCCCCTAAATGCCTATTTATAGACCCGGCAAGCATACACATCATTTTCGCCTAGCCCAATTAATGCACGTCTTTCACATTTAAGAGGAAGAACACGTGGCATTGTGAGAATCATTAAGGCACCACGATCGAGGGGCCATTAGTCCCAGTGACATCGCACGTCCTCAAATGAATGAAATCGTCAGATCTATAGTACATAAAAAAAAATGGAAAAAGATCAGAGTAACCCTAGAAAACCCCAACACAGGTATTCGGCAAATGGCAAACTCGACAGGTGACGAGCTCGGCACGTTTGACTACATAAGTGAATTCTACAACAGCCTGATTCAAAAAATAAGAAGAGGAAAAAAATTTTCGTTCAGAGAACATTTCATTCATAAATGAAAGGGAGAAAGGGAACCAACAACCATAGCTTCAAAAATACGAGTACATAGTTTAAAAGGTTACAAAAGGAAGAGGGAAGTAACAACAAAGGCAGCTCAAACAGCCGTTTCAGCATCCCTGGTTTACTCGACAGCCTTCTCAGCATTAGGCATTTTTTCAGTTGCAGCAGCATCTTTCTCCGAATTGGTCGCCCCAACAGGCTTCAAGCCTTTAAGTTGAGGAGCAAAGCAATCAAAGTCAATGTCAGGGTACGCCTCCTCAGCTTGATCTTGGAAGTTCAAAACCCATTCACAAAGGACACGGCCCCCTCCTTCAGGAGTTCGGAGACCCTGCCCTCGAAGATCCCAGCTCAGTTTCCTTAGCGGCCAGCTTGGAGGCCTTGGCCTTCAGCTTGGCATCCTTGATCTTCAAGTCGATGTCCCAAGTTGCCAGCTCAGAATCCTTTAGCTTGACATAATTTTGGAAGTGAGCATCCAGCTCATCGAAACATCTTTTCATTTCGATCGCCTCGGCTGATAGGATTTTCATTTTATCCTTAGTCGCCTCCTTAGCGGCCGTCACGGCGTCAAGAGGCTCCTAGACCTTTGCAAGCTCCTGCCCATGATGGAAATCCATCATCTTCACGCAGGCGAGGACCTGAAAAGAAAAAGGGGTCAGCGAGTGCAACAAACGACTAAGAGCACCTAGAGGTTGAAGAAAGCTCAAAAAAAGAAGAAGAGAGAAGAGTACCTCGGCCAGGCTCTAGATGGCATGCCACACTTTTCCTTCAAAAGGAACCTGCATGGCCAACTTGGGATTCGACATAGAGATCAACTTGGACAAAGCGGCCACAACAGTCTCAGGGTCACAAAGAAAAATCGCTCCTGTGTGGCTTGGAGGAGAAAGGGACGTTTTCCCCCTTGCGGCCTCGCGAAGAGACAGGCCTAGGCCGAGAAGGAATGGGTGAGGCCACAGAAGGCCCAGGCAGCCCCGTCGGAGGTACTTCAGGAGGAATATTACTCTCGGGGTGATCAGTGGACAGCGAGGGCGAGGAGGCTGGCTCGACGGAGGCAGGGTCCTCGCATTCTTGTTCTAGAGAAGCGACATCGGACCCAGACACCGATGCCACCTTGGGGGGTGGTCGCCCCCCCCTTTGCCAGTTTCCTCCTCTTCCTCGACTGCTGAGAGTCCAAGAAAACTGACATGATCAAGCTGGGGGTCCATAGTCTCAGTTTGAGGGGTAGGCAAAGATGTTATCCCTAATGGAAGATTGACCGGCAGACCAAGCTCGTGCTTAGTAAGTTTCTCGTCAGTCACCAGATCGGAAAAGAATTGCAACCCAAAGACCTCAGCCTTGGCGACTCAGACAGCCTCCTTTGCGTTTAGAATAGGACGAAAATCTGCAAGACAAGCTAGAGTAAGTAAAAATGTGAAAATTAGAAGCAAAACAGAAGAGAAAACGTAGCCAGCTAATTGGCCTTACTGATATTCCTCAGAATTCCACACGTCCTGGGGATTCGAGGGACGTCACCAGGCTCCCCAGACAGCTCCCAGGAGTTCCCCCTAACAAAGAAGAACTTAGGTTTCCACCCCTTGTTAGAAGAAGGGAGTCCAAAAATCAGATTCTTTGCTTTTACCCTCTTAGCGAAATATAAAAAGTCCAAGAAAGGAGAAGACTTAAGCTGGAATAGGAAGCCGATTTCTGAGATGAAAGGGGGGGAGTCATTTCCACTCTCAAACCAGTGGACAAGAAAATCGATTAAAAGGCCCTAGCCATTAGGAGAGAGCCTAGCTGGACAGACATTGTAAAAGGCAAGGACGTCCCGAATGAAAGAATGAATGGAAAAACGAAGGCCGGCCCAAAACGCGGACTTGTAGAAGCAGATCAAGCCCGAGATAGAGGAATTACACCTTTCGTGCTTCTTGCGGGGGGGTGCAAAGATATAGAATAAGGGAAGCGGTACTCCTGCCTCATATCCTCCAGGTTTTCCTTGTCAAGACAGTTGGAGGTATCCTCCTCACAGCAGGACAGGTTGGACAGGTCACGTCAAGGCCTCTTCTTGGGAATAGAGGGTGGCGCAACCCTAGACTCCCTCTTCCTCGATTGAGCGCAAGGATGGGGAGGCAAAGTGGAAAGAGGATCGACATCTACCGGAGGCGCCGAAGATGAAACTCCAGGGACAGACCCCAAAGCCTCATCACCAGCAAAAGAGGAACGACCGCTAGAAGAAGCCGTTGAGGCCCCCTCAGTCCCCTTGCCAACAAACTCCGACTTAGAAGAAACAACGAATTTCCCCATCAAAAGCTCAGATTGCAAACTGGAATTAAGAGAGGGCAGATGCAAGGCGCAATCTATTAAAACAGAGGTTTCAAACACCAAGCTCTAAAGAAGAGTACCCGTGATGCGGAAAGGTGATCTACGAACCATGATAGGGAAGAGAGGTCGTCAGAATGTTCTCTAAAGTAGCTAAACCTCCAGATCAGAAAACGAAATCCAAAGCCCCACCAAGGAGGGTTGAATGGATCCAGGTCGAAGGAGTAAAGAAAAGAAAGAAAGATGTACCTAGTGAAGCGCTAGAAGTAGAAGAGAATCGGAGATGAAGATGTTCTAAGTCACCAAGAGGTCTAGAACGAGATGCCTCGGAGATCGAAAGGAAGAAAGAAGACACGAGAGAGAATTTCAAAGGGCACGAAACTTGGAAAGGCAAAAAAAGATTTCCCTTTATACGCAGCATTTAAGCCGTGACGAGATTGATGACAGGACACGCTAAGGAAATCGTCCCATCGAGTTCATTCGCTGGCGACACGTGTACCACCATAACCGACAGACATCAACCCAGCCCAAAATCGAGTCAAACCCGGTTGCCAGGTAGTTTCGCTGCATAAAGAAATAGAGTCAGATCTGGCATTTTCTAACCGCAGGTCAGAGATGACGTCATCATCGTGACTAAGGGCTGGGGGGCAACTGATGGGGACAGATTTTAAGTATGGGCCGTTATGGCTGTGGAGCCCAATGAGCCCAGAGCATTCTGCTTCGCCTGTTGGCCCAAGGGAAGCATACTTAGCCAGCCTGTATCAAGAAGCAAAGCCCAAAAGGACCGGCAGTCCGGCCCTAGCCAAAAAATAGCCAGAGAAGGAGAAGTCAAACCCTAACCTTAGACACATTCCACCACGCCACGCGTCCCAAAAGGACAAGGGGACTATCTCTGAAACCTATGACAGTCACACCTACCTGTAGGGAGTGGTGGTGCGTAACGACCCAGACACAGTGGATACAGTAACGCCGGCTGGCAGGGCTTTACTTGCAGGGCAAGGATGGAAGGTCCCCACAGAATCAACAAGCAGATAAGAGGAGCCGATGGGAACCCCTCCGAGGCGTTCGAACACCGAAGAATGTATGAGTTAGAATATAATTTCCTGTAATGGCCTAGCGCCTGTAGGGCTACTTACCTTAAATAAAGGAATCAATATACAAGCTCAAGGTGTAAGAGACTCCATTACAGTAGATGTAACCTCAGTCTGCCAGTTGGGGTGAACCACTTAACACATGTGCCTCTCCCTACTGATTAGGCTATCTCTCAGTTCTCACCACCTAAATAAAACTCATCAACTTCCTGTCCACAACTGGACTTGGGCCATAATTTTCGAGACATCATCAGATATCATTCATATATATATATATATTAAATAGATTTATCATGTCAAAAATGATTGTAACTAATATTTGACAATAGTACGATCCACTTATCATTCATGTGAACAAAATTTAAAGAGGTAATTTAAGTGGTAATAGAGACGAATTATAAATTTAAGTATCTTGAATTTGAATTCAAGGTACGAGAGATTTATCTCTAATGAATATCTTAATCGTTGCGTGAATGACTTGTCTTTAATCGGACTGAGGAGAAAATTAGTCGAGGTCTGCGTAAGTTGATTTCGACACCCCAAAACGTTGAAAATAAAAAAAAGAATAAATCATGTTATTTTTAAATCCATATTAAAAATTAGGCAGTTACTATAGCATACCAATTTTATTTTAGATTTATGTCATGTTTACGTGTGGTTCTTGATTTTACAATGTACTGCACAAAGACAAAATAACAAAATGCTTACGTCGGGAATTTGGGTTGCTATATTAATTAAAGTGTTTGGATTTTTCTTGAGGGCGTGGGTAGCATGGCATGTGTGGATGTCGACCAAAGAAAAGTGAAAAGGGATAAAGGAATAATAAGCGTACTTTAGAAGTTGGGGCCACCATCTGATCTCATCCTATCAACTCAAATTGTATAAAAAATTATTATTTTTAATAGCAAAGTTACATTTTAAAAATTGATGACCGATGACGAGACTCTTTTAATTAATTGTAATTCGATTTTTAAAATTTATACTTTTTAAGATCGATCGTAATATTTTAAGATTGATCATGACTTTACAAAATTATAACTTGTACATTAAAAATTATAATTTATAATACGATAACAATACCATAATTTTTGCCTTTACATGGTGGACTCATTATTTGCTGTTTTTCGACGCTACCCTCTTTTGTTTTGGAATGATCTGAAAAGTCCATAAGCAAAAATACGTCAAAATACTTAGGTTCTTGTTCTCAAATTTTTCAGAAAAAAAAAAAGAGAATTTGAGCCAAAAAAAATAGAAAACAAGACACTTGTTTTCAGACTTTTATGCCAACAATTTTGAAAACATGGAGACTTTTCAAATTTTAATGAGGTTTGCCCTTCGAGAGAAAAACTATTCCTAGTATGTATAGGTTTCATTTTTTTTTCATTCCCTCTCTTTTTCTCTCTCCACTTTGCCCATCAAATAGAACAAACACACCTGTGGCTCGTCTTCTTTAGGTCTCTCTCTCCATTTTTCACACAGGGTCGTCTTCTTCAACTCTCTCCCTCCATTTTTCACATAGGCTCGTCTTCATCAGCTCTCTCCCTCCACTTTTCACACAAGCTCGTCTTCTCTAGTTAACAAATAGAATGAACACTCAGATCTCTTTCTCTCTCTCTCAACAAATAAAACTACATATATACACAATTTGTGTGTATCTTTGTATATATCTATGTTTGCGTCTCTGTGTGTGTGTGTGCGCGCGCGCGTGTGTGAGTGTGTTTTGTGGAGACAGAGAGAGGGGAAAGAAAGAGAGGGGGTGAGAATTGAGTATTATTGTTCAAATAAATTTTATAATTTTTGTTATTTAAAATTATTTTTAAAAATATATAATTAAATAGGTTTTACAATCTAAAAATTTTTAAAAACACTTTCTTAAAAATTTTATCAAAAATAATTTTTTGATATTGTTTTTGAAATGCAAACTAAACTAAACAGGCTGGTTTGTTATTTTTTTTTTTCCTGATATATTTTTTCCTTAAGTTCAAGGGGCATTGGCTGTGAGTTGTAAAGCAGTGTATGGAGATTGAAATCAAATGTTCAATCTAAGATGGAAAATACCTTATTTCACCAATATTTAGTAAGATTGAATAGTCTCGACCATGCCCGGATCAATTAGCTTTAAGGGGAGTGATTTATAATAAACTAGATATGAGATATAATACTCGAACGATGTTTAAAATAATTATTGGAATACATACTACTAAATCCAAGTACAAATGTCATGCCCTTTTTGTTCTTCTTCATTAGAACATAATGCTGGAACCATTCTGTACGATGTATGTACTAAGCCATGGCAACAACACCTTCACCTTCACCTTCATAGCAATCAGCCACAGTCACAGCAGCCCTTCTCTGCACATTCTTGTAAGAGTAACGTCGAGCGATAAACACATAGACCATCAAGTTCACGGTGGTGATGGCCGCTAACAACCAGTAGAAATTGTCCAGTCGGCTACTGTTCAAGGTCTTCCCGAACCAACTCCGGCCACCCTTCTCCGTCACGTGATCCACTAGGATTATCAACAGGCTGCTCAGGAAGTTTGCAGCTCCGATCACACTCAGGTACAGCGCAATACCTAAAACAAACGCTTAATTACTATATAGCAAAAGTGATCCAAATGTATTTTGGTACGTTATTGAGACACTAATATAACTTCATAAGTCGGTCGTTACTGACAAACGCTACTTAAAAAAATAGTTAGAAATCAAAAGGCTATGAAACGTACCTAAGCTTCTCATGGAATCTGGTACTTGGTCATAGAAGTACTCTTGCAAGCCAACTAGAGTGAATCCATCGCCTATACCAATTATTATGAACTGTGGAGCTAACCAAAACACACTCATGGAGATTGATCGTTTCAGTGGATCGTTCTCGACGACTGCGAGTCTCTTTCTTTCAACTAGGGCTGCAACCACCATGGTTGCCACTGAGAAGATCATTCCGATACCGATCCTCTGGAGAATTTTGATGCCTCTTTCGTTGCCTGTTGCTCTTCTCAACATGGGTACGAGGATTTTGTCGTAAATGGTGACGGAGACAATCATTCCGAAGGCGGCGAATGAGTAGACTGAGGCTGCCGGGAGAAGAAAATTGTGGGTGATGTTGCGGTTTAGGGTGGTGCTTTGTTTGATGAAGAAAGTGGAGGCTTGTGCCACACAGATGCCGAATGGCAATGAAGTTAACCATATGGGAATCATGTTGATGATGAGCTTCATCTCTTCGACCTTCGTCACTGTTGCTAGTCTCCATGGATTTTGTTGACTCTTCCCTGAAACCTGTTTGTCTTCAATAATTGCAGCCTTGTCCAGAAATCTGAAACAAGTTGGTGCATATAATTTAATAAAATAATTTAGTACATTCATCTTTAACAAATCAAAATAATTTAGTAAAATAGGCTTATGAATAGCATGTTAAATGACCAAAAAAATAAAAAAATTAGCATGAACCAGGTGGAGTTGACTTGGGCTCGATCATTTTTAGCTTAGTCGGGCTCGCTCAAATTATAAAGTGAATCGAATCTGATCATATTTTTAAAGGTAAAATATATTTTTAGCCTCTAAAATATGTGTATAGTGTTTATTTGCTCCTCGAGCTTTTAATTATATCTCTTTGGTCCCTAGGATTCATAATTTATATTTATGTGATCTAATTTCAAACGCCCGTCAAAAAATCGTTAATACTTCTGATCACGTGCTAATCACGTGAGACCAAATAGATACAAAATTAGGAACCACGTGATTGGTGCATGATCAAAATTGTTACGATTTTTTTACGGACATTTAAAATTGGACAATGTAGATTTAAATGAAGAACATTAGGAATCAAATAAATACAATTGAAAGATTGTGGACCAAATAAATACTAAACGGAGTATTTTAAGGATTCAAAATATATTTTTTCCTATTTCTAAATTCCACCCACACCACAATAAATAAAATGGTTTTTATTAACCAGTCGAATCTAAACTTAGCTCGACTCGATTTGAAGAGTCGGGCTCAAATGCTGGTCAACTCCTTTTTAGCTCGGTTCAACCGGGACAAGTTTAAACTCGACAATTGAGCTTGATGAATCACAAATAGACTAAATTTAGAGCATCGTCAACCATGATGAGCTCACTTTGATTAACACTTGATTATGAAAGAGAATTATGGACTTGACATGTTAACTTGCTTACTTGAGGTTGTCGGTGTGGCATAAGAGCCTGCCTTGGTTCTTCTCAGACTTGGGAACCTCATACAATTCAGTATGATCAGAAGGAAATTGTAGTTTCCTTTTGGCAACAGCTGCTACCAGAACCTGTAGCAGTGGTGTTAATGGACTCCCTGCCGCTGACCGATACCGATAGAACGGCCTTCCAACAAAAAAAATCACTATTGAAGAAGCCATTGATGCTGTAAGTATGGTGTCTGCAATACCCCAACTGACATGGTCTTGCACATAAACAATCACAGTCACACCAAGTAATAGTCCAGAACAGAGGCCACAGTTCCACCAGTTGAAAAAAGACATCTTTTTCCTTCTCTCTCCGGCGTGATCATCGTCGAATTGGTCGGCTCCGAAGCTCTCTAAAGAGGGTTTATGGCCTCCGGTTCCTATTGAGATCAGGTAGATTGCCAAGAAGAAGACCACTTCATGGATTTCTCTAGGTTTGGGACAGGGGTCAGTGGCACAAGGTCTCAGTTCGGGGAGCATTCTGGACATTGTTAAGAGGATCAAACCCTGAATTCCACATAAATGGTATACATAAAACTTCAGTTAATATCAAATATAGATTTGAATTCTATCGGTTGACAAATCATTAGATTAACAAATTGAGTTAAATTTTATGTCTTAATCATGATTCAAGGTTCGAAGGACTCTAAGACACATCGGTTATAGTATTACGACGCGGTATCAGATGATATAACATAAAATAAAATATTAAATATGAGAAAAGATTCAAGTTATATCGCGACATCGTGAATCTGTATTGATCGATTCGATGACGTTAACTCGACAATTTGGGATTGATTTAAAGACAACTAGACTATATATATTATCTAATGACACCGTCTCGAAAGGTGCCAAATTAAATACGATTCGAGTAACTCGTACCGATATCTATGATACTTTTATTTTTATTGATTTTGCGGTGCCATTAGTCCGGTGGCCCATTGGAGTACAAACCGGTCCGGCCCACCATATGGGTAACTCGTAAGATAGGGCAATAGACAATTATTTTTGGCTAGATACATAGCCTGCTAAAAGTCCAACACACAATCTGAGGCCCGTTTGGCTTTTTAACAGACTAGCCCAGCAATGCCCGTTGGACAGATCATTTATGGCAAATTCAAGAGTGACCTATTCTGCACAAATGTGGTCTCTCACTGACATACGCGGAATTATACACTCACGTAGATGATTTGAATCCACATAGACTCAAAGCTCTAATATCATATAGGATTAGTCAATATATACATAAACTAATCTGAACGCTCCTGACAGTTAAACCTAAAAAAAAGAAGGAGAAATTTTACTATACTAGCTTTCTGTAAAAAGGTGCAGAAAATAGAGGATATACCAAGAGGTAGACAAAGGATGATAGGAGAACCATGGAGAATCGACCCATGTAAGCATCAGCTAAGAACCCTCCCACCAATGGCATCAAAGTGGTTACTCCAGACCAGTAGTTGACGTTCTTTGCAGCTGTTTTGAGGTCTTGATGGATCACCTTAGTGAGGTATATGATCAAACTTGTTGCTATTCCAAAGTAACTCAACCTCTCACTGAATTCGATTGCTGCACCAAATAGATTTATAGTCACAAAATTTTCTTAGCAATCCACAAAATCATGAAATATGGGTGTAATTACCAAGAAAAATAACACAAGATAGCTATTAGGGGTTTCAAGGTTCCAGTTGTGTCATCTTCGTGTTATTCGGGATAATATATATTTGCTTGTATCTAGAAAAACTGTTTAAGTTTAAAATGATTTATTAGATGCAAATATTAAAAAAAAATGCTTATTTTTAACAATAGTAATAGGTAATTTGTGTCTTAACACTATTGACGAACACAACCAGTTTCTTATTTGGTTTAAAAATGTGTCATTTTAAAATATATTTACTTTTGGTAAAGTTTTTCAGCAACAATTCTGATAGCCTTCCTTAATTTATAATTAGTTGTCTATGTATTGAGAGACAATTAATTAAGGTATGCGTAAATTGATTCAGACATTTTTAACCGTCGAATAAAAAAAAATAAAATCAACTGTGTATGGTGAAGAGTGATGTCATGCAGCACTTGGTGATATACCTTGTAGACGGCCATGGATAGTGCTGGTCAAAAAAACAAAAAAGGCCAGGGCTCGTGAAAAGGGTGACTACTTTGATTCTTTAAAATTAAAGAACAAACATTCCTCTGATGTCTCTATCTTGACTATATATCTTCATTATGATACGGCCTGATAATTATCCTCCTTAATTTCAAAGTTCAATTAATATCAACTCAATAAAATCTTATCCTAACCACTTAGGTCGACTATGAATTGAACATCAAAGAAAGACACAAAAGCTAAATCAGACATGTTATACATAATAACTTTGCACTTAACCTGCACAATTTTGTGTACATGTCAGTAGACGACTCTACTGAAGCAAGATCTCGGTAGAAATCCAAATTATTTAAGCCTTTGGCGTCTTATGTGGGAGCTCGGTTGTGGGCTGAAACCATCTCTCTTTTTTGGGCCGTTAGTGTCCTGCGGTCATGGTAATTGTACCAAGGAGGTGGGGACTGAGTTATCTTACATCGGATAGCTTTGGATGTGTGAGTGTGTTTATAAGTTTCTACTTGACCCTTTTTTCATTAAAATAAGTGGTTAAGCTTGAATAAAAAAAAAAAAAAACCGGTGACACAAGTCACAGTGGAGCAAAATCCAAATCACATGCGAAAAATCCTGGGCGAAAGGGTTCATGGGGCTTATCTTCACTAACACTTGTCTGCTACATAACAATGGTTTACATGGCACTGGTGTGTAGACAACATACTGAGAATCATATATAAAAACTGGGCAAGACGGATCGGAGAAAACATATGAATTAAATCTCTAAGTTATGTGCAAGTAGTATATGACGGAACTAATTCTCACCGATAATAAAGAGGGAGGCCTTCCATACACCAGTGGAAGCTCGAAGAGGAACTCTTCCTTTATGATCCACAGAAGAATCATACACCCATTTCTCTTCATCTCCATCTACTGATTCCCCTTGCTTTATTTGTTCCATCCTCATCTGTATGCACTACTACTTCTAAAGTAGAAACAAGTAGAGAAGACACCACACACCACACAGAATTATCTGTGAAGATGGCAGAGAATTTTGGTGAGTGTGGCAGATTTGTTACGTACTTGCTTATATAGAGAAAAATAAAACCTTTTACTGCCTTGCTGAGTGGAGTATTTCATCTTTCTTGTGGGGTGACTGACAGCCGAGAAAAAGGAAAATTTTTCTTGTCAATGATTGTGATGAATTTTGATTCCTCCCACTGAAATGTCAGTGTTAGTCCTCAATAAGGGAATAGCATCCACGACAATGCCAATCCTTACGATGTGGGTAAAAGTCAAAAGGGTGGTCTGTGACCCAGGTAAACTCCTATACCCACTTTCCATGTATCTTTTTCTTTTATAGTTCAAGATAATCGTAGCTATGATTTTCTATTGAGCAATGTTACATGGACTCAAAAAATAGACTTAAAAATTAGACTTGATAATCTCAACCATTGATTTTACTGTAGATCCCAACATTTATTTAGACCTACTACCTATTCAATGGTTGAAATTATCAAGTTTAATTTTTAAGTCTAGTTTTTAAGTCCATTTAGCATTACTCTTTTCTATTTTTTCTTTCTAAGATAAAAACACGTTACTTAACACCGACTCTTAAAATAATCGCACCGGTTTTGTAGTAAAAATTCGGCCAGTTAACCCCAAGATTGTGATTAGAATCTTACGATAGACACTTGGTTCACATAATACTACAATGTTCTCAATCTAACTCCAATAATCACAATTTTAGTGGAGTCATACCCATGAATTGGATTTTTAGTATAATTAGATTGGTGAGTTACAAATCTTTATCCACTAAGGAGAATTATAGAAATTGCTAGACATATGAGTGATGGCCATTGATGCATCACACGAATAGCAGAACATTATATGACAGATTAAGACCGTTGAAAACAGTATTGATCGGACACTAATCAAAACTAATTTTAGACAACAGTGTCAGAAAATTTCATAAGACGTCATTTCGGAAAGCACTCGGCGATTTGAGCAAGATCGAAAGCTTCATCCTAATTGGTTTTTAGCCAAAAAAATAATGTTTAGTGTATTTTTTTAAGCATTTTTCTATTTTATCCTGCTATTTGGGGTATTTTAATAATATTACGTTTTTGTTTTTTTTTTTTGGTATTTAAGAACCATTAGGATTTCTTATTTATATTATGTTGAAAACTGATTCATCAGTTTTGGTTTATTTTGAATAAAACTTAAAGACGAATTCTCTTTGAATTCTTAATTGACTTGGTATTTTTAGGAATCAGTAAAGCTCTTGAAGATTGTAATCTTATATTATTATGATAATCAATCGCTTATAATTTTTGTTGTTTGATCTTGTTTTTTTATTCACACTACCTTGTATCAGGCATGACGTGTGGTAAAGTTATTTTATGATAACTTGGACATCAAAAGTTCAAGAGATAAAAATAATATCTTCATCCATAGTAGTGACATTTAATCACGCTAAACCTCAAACAGATGAGAATCTTATGTATTAGAATATCTTCTAGCCCCTCATAGCAAAACATTCCAAATAAACCCTCCCCCTCCCCCTCCCCCACCCCCAAACCCTATTAGAAAAAAAGAAAAGGGAATAATTGGACTTCAAAAACAAATACTCCATGTGCATCTATACTCGGTTTACAAAACAAACAATTTCTTTGATGAGAGACTTATTCTTTATAAATGTTTTAGTTTCGGTATGGATGACTTGTCTTTAATCGGATCGGATAGATAATTAATCGAAATACGTGTAAATTGACTCAAACACCCCTCACCATTGAACCAAAAACAAAATAAAATAATATAGCACAATTCATAACCCTAATCTAATGGCCATAATTGGATTGATTCTGTTTGCTCAAATCTCCTAAAACTTTAAAAAATTGAAGATGGGGGCATCTTTTAAAGTATATTAAACGAGAATCTCTTGTTAAAATATATTAAATGAGAATCTTTATATCTAATTAAAGATCCTATAAGATAAAAAAGACAAAAACAGTAAAAGTTTTTTTTACAGATGATGAAGGACAAAAATCATTATTCTTTGTTCCCTGCTTTTCTCTCATACCCTTAGTTTTCTTTTTTTTTTTTAGCATAATTTGTAACCCTTTTTATCTTTATGTCCTGTCTATTTCCCCATCACAAGTTTAAGCCATTCCAAAAGCATTTCAAACAGGGAAAATTGAGGCAAATTGAATGGTTTTAATGGGACAGATTTGCTTTACATGTCCTCCCCAGACCCAGGAATTTGCTTGAGAAAAGACACCATCAGACATGCGGATTTTTATATAGAGCATTGTTTTTTATATCTTTAAAATTTAATCTGATTTATTGACTTAATTAATGATATAACGGTGAAATGATTCAATAACACATGTTAACATCACTTTTTAAATTCTCAATGCTGTTACTCTTTTATACTTAGTATTTTAAATTATCTACGGGTAGTGATGAAGGGATAGAATCAACCATAGTAAATCATTGCACAACCCATTTCCACCTATGCTTCAACTAGCCTCCCAACTAATAGGCCTAATGAACATGTGATTATTAAATGTTCCGACGTGCTCAGAAATTGCTGTACTCTAATCCAACATTTAGATAATGGCACCATAAAAAGGAGCAACCCTGACTGCTTAGTGCATGAGATTTTCTTTATTGCGGAGTTGGGAGCGTTAGATTTATAAGGTCTTGTCCTCATATATTGGACAGACCATTTTCTGATTTCCGTGATGCGATCACGTTACACCCATATCAAGGTAAAACAATTTTATCGATACCCACAAACCAAAACTCAAAATGACACAGAAAACCATCCCACGCAAGTGAATTAGTGACACCATCTTAAATCAAGATAATGCAGTAGAAAGTCATCCACCACTGATGAAGTTTGGTGTGTTACGCAAACCTGCATAGTGACTAGTGTGGGAGACTAATAATTTCTAATGCAATATAACCCTGATGAGAGTTTAGATTCTCCTGAAATCTAGCCATTAGAATGAGTTTTCATTATAACAAAGCTAAAATCACATGTATCTGTCANACAATGAGTTTTCATTATAACAAAGCTAAAATCACATGTATCTGTCAAACTGATAATCTGCACTTCAAGTAAAAGTACATGGTGGGGAGCAACTTTTAAGAGGAAAAAAATCCTGAATTAACAATCATTATTACTCTTTTCTGTGAAAAGTTTTATATAGCTTTTCTGTCTCATTCAAGTTTGAATGACAAGAAATTCTTATGTGGATGTTATTCCCAATGGCAATAGACTTAATTGCTTTCTCTGTGGATGCATATCCAGATCATGGTAAAAGGTAAAAGCTACTCAAGAAATGCATGTACACACTCTCAGAACAAGGATTGTCAAATTAAAAAGGAACACTTGTCTATACAAAAGAGCAGCCCGCTGCAGAGTTTAGGAAGAATTAAAGGTATACAGTTTTACACTCTGTCCAAATAGACTATTCTCATGACTCGACCTGAACAACCTTATCGTTGCGAAGGCCTGCCTTCTAACACGCTGTGTGGGGAACAAAATTATCTTAGTTTTGACAAATGCTCAAAGCCCACAAAAGCTAAAGACCACATGTTTACCTTAATAAAATACTTAATGTTTGCAGCATTTGAGACTCATTTGGATTAATCCAACACTACTAAATTATCTGGGATAAGATTTTGCACAAAAGCTGTTATCGATATTGCGGTTTATCAAATTATAAACATAATAAACTATAAAAGTAGTGGCTTAGCTTTAAAGAACAGGTCAAATAATTCAACTCTGCAATGAAACTCAACAACAATGTAAGAAACCAATACTTATCTAGTCAAATGCACTCTTATGGGATTTCAATGGCTGTGGTTGTAAAAACCAGCAAGTGCATAACCTTTTAAAGGTGGTCAGAGCACTCTCCACAACAGCATCATGATCAACATATCCAAAAGGCTAAGATGATTAGTGTTTGACACTAATATTTAATTTTTTTAAAATTTTTTATAACAACTCAATTTTTACGACAACTAACAAAACTAGGCACATGGCAAGTGCTAGTCTTGCCAAGCGATACATTATGCGTTCGAGTCCGGAAATCAGTCTCTCCAAAAATAGGGTAAGGCTATTTATTGTTTATCTCTCTCAAACATTCTGCTCCTCCGTGCAAGAATATGAAAGTGTTTTGTAAGTTGTAGGCCATACTGGTGGTACATAATTATGGAGGTGAATCAAGCAATTAAATCAGACAATTGTGAGGCTTATAAGGGTACACTGCTATTGTCCTGAATTATGTGTTAAACTTTTTACTCTTTATGAGTAGGAAAGTAAGCCATCTTGTTCAATGATCCACATGTTTTTTATTTGTTGTTCTCTCTCTTGACTGATTCAGTGAACAAAATACAGAAAAAGTATGCTCCACAGAAAAGATAGATTTGCAATAGACTAGGTCCAGGCCCACCCTTGTATAGTATCCATAAAGGAATTACCATTATTGTTAGTTTGATTCTCTCAAAAACAAGAAATGGTAAAAAAAGATAAACATCAAAGTCATAGAGGATCATGAAAATCTTAGCACTACAAGAATACTTCTCATGTATCAACAAAAAAGAGAAACTGTATATATATTTGAATTACACGTGTTTTACGGAGTCGAACATCTTATTCTTATAAGCTGTCTATGTGAATATGAGCCAAGAACAACGATTCCGAAAAATGAAATTCGATATTGAAAGTGCAGTGATGTTCCTGATATGAAAATGAAAGTGGAGTAAAAGCTGACCCTTCTAGAGTCAGATTGGGGAGAAGACAACTCATTCAAGGCTTTGACTTACATCCCGAGTAAGACTTTTCCTGGAACAGAAAAAAAGATTGCAAGGTACTTCGATAGGATCAATAAAGTACCTTCCAACTCAGCTTTGTCATCTAACTCGAGAATATATATATATATTCCCGAGCTGTAATCTGTTCTTGCCATTATTCTTTTTCACTCTATGGGCATGGGGGAAGTATTGTAAGTTCTAAGGGAAATAGGAAGTGAACACATGAACCATATATTAATGGCAAGTGTCTTGCACATGGTTCATAAGTGAATGGGTGGGTTGTTGAGGTTCCGTTCTCTTTTTGACCTCATTGCCCTTGTAACTCTATTAAGCTCTTGTTTCAAATTTTATGTGGCCTCAAAACTGTGGTTTACAACAGACACAGCAGTGGAATTTTTTTGCAATTATTTGAGCATAAAGTTTTAATGGATTGGTTGAAGATCAAAGCAGTTAACATGCCAACAACGGTTGAAGAGTACCCTTGACAACTTAAAACAGTTGGGACACATACTTTTAAAAAGTAATATGTAGTCAACTGTTTTGTGCCTTTCACCACTTTACTTTATTTAGACCACAAAAAAAAAACCCAGTGCACAAAACTCCAATTTTTGTGGGTCTAAGAAGAGTTGATGTACATAGTATTATTCTCACTTGCAAAGTAATCCACTGTTGACATACAAATCATAATAGAAGGAACTTACCCTACGTCCACATCATAATGAGATGGACTCGACTACAGAACCGGGGATAAAAAAAAATTCAATACCACACCCCCATATTTTACTATTTTAATGAATTTTTTACAAGTTTTATAGGTCATTTAACAACAAAAAAACTTATTATTTTTGCGGATGATTTACAAGTTTTTGTAGGCATTTTTACCATTGTTACAGGTATTTTTGTCATTGTTGTACCTGTTTTTATCCTTGTGGTAAAAACAATTACCAAAATAGTCAATACAGTACCAAATTTTTTTTTTTCTTTTTGAGTACTGTCGGCAACTCCTAATAAGATTATTCCCAATGCTTCAGTTTTCACTTCAGGAACTATTTTGGGTACCTGCTGGACGGACAAGACATAAATATCTCAAAGCAACAATAAATAAACTAACGTGTGCCCTTTCATACAAAAAGCACTGCCTAACAAAAGGAAGATAAAAAATACTAAGAACAGAAATAAAGTTTACATATATGCAGACCTCTTAGCAGAATTCAGTCATCTATCATCTTTATAAAGACATGCAGATATTGTAGTTTCGTGTCAATTTTTTCCTCTGCTAATTGTTTTCATTTGTGTGCATCTTCTTCAACTTTATGCAACAAGATAGCAAAACCAGTAAGAGTGTTAACAGCATCTTAAACAGCAGTTGCCAAACTCCATAGAATTGAGTAAGCATTCCCAAAGGAGGCATCATATCAGACTTTTCCTGGCTCTTCCTGTTGCCATTCATATTTAGACAGCAATAAAGGGCTAATCGATCAATAATGTCACATTCTGCATAAAAATGGTCGCTCCTTATCTGCAAGATGTTGGATTCAATAAAGCAATGACAAGGTATTGAAATGGGCCATAATGCTCAAAGAGTTTGGTAGCTGAGTCAGAATCACCTTCAACCTTGCTATGTAAGCTCTTCACTTGGCTGCCATTCACTTATCCGCTACCATAAGGCCATCCCCTTCAGCCATCATATGGTTCACAAATGACCATAAGCCTTGGCTATTTAATAAAGAGATGTCCTTTCAATTTCCAATAGCAATATCAATAATTAACTTTGTTTCCATTACCTACATCATACATCAACATAAATATTTTCTTTCATGCATTGAACAGTGTTTCTTCAATTCATAAGCAAAAAGCTTCATTTCTGAATTAGGCCACCATAAAAACAGAATACTCCTCTGCCAAGTAAAAACAGAATCACTTCTTGTTCTCCATTTTGATGAGGAGAACCATTAGTGAAGTGCCATCCCTACATGGTAGCTGCAGCAGTAGCAACCACCAACAAAAGATATCCATCATTCCTTGCACTAAGCTGATTTAAAAATAGGCAGGCTCTTAATTAGGCATTGACCAATGTTTTTGCAATAAAAAACTCCGATGTTCAAATGATCTCACACTCGCAGATACAAATTTCACTATCTTGACTCCACATTCAGTATCAAAACTAATGGCATAGTAGTACAAATTTCAAGATCTCAAGACCAAAGACCACCAGTGTGGCATCAACAAGAACAAAAATAATGTTGTTCTTTACTCTTGACCCTTAAGGAAATATTCTTTTAATTTTCTTGTTATAAAATGGTCCAAGAGTTACTGTGAGTTCAGACCAGAAGAAGGGAGCACAAAACAAGGCACAGAAAGGAGCTGTTGTATTTACTCATCAACCAACAAAATGCTAATTGTCCCCCCCCCCCCC
>CAUOFW020002136.1:543961-592536 GCA_963454935.2 Ilex paraguariensis | reverse complement strand
TTTGATTGAAAGAAAAAAACTTGCTGATCATTATCATGTGCAAGCAGGACCCAATGATCCTCGTTTTTTTGGTGGGGTAGGCGGAGAGCCTGGTTTCCCAGTAGGACAACAGCTCTCTCTCTCTCTCGCTCGCTTAAAGACAATTATTAGTGCTAGGTTTCGATATTAATGGATTTATTGAAGCAGGGGTGCTCGATTTGATCCCTATGCCCCCCCTGGTGTTCCTGCTTTTGAGCCTAATCCATTTGTCAGGTATTTTGCAACGTATGACTCTAGTTCTCCTTACAGTTGATCAAGTATAGTTTTAGCTGTGAATTATTTCTGTATGCAAATTAATGTTTCTTGAGGTGCTGTGGAAAGCCTTAGAATTAAGCATAGGGTCTAGTTCAGAGCAGAATTGAAAGTGTTTAGTCCATACCACTATACCAGGATTTATCCCTCCCTCACCCCAATAAATAATACGTCATCTTCTTGGGTTTCCAAATAAATGTTCTGGCTAAATGTAAACACTATGACNAAATTGTTTTGTAAGTCTTGCATAGCAAGGACCTTTTCTGAAAAATTTGATTACTTTGCTATACTGGAAAGTTTAGATTCTTTTGGTCTAATTGTTTTTTTTGACCTTTGATATTTTGTCTTGTGATACTGTATTTGCAGTTTGGAGACAATAGAACCGAGAGAAATTGAACTTCAAGGCCCTCAACCTTTTCATCCTTCAGGGTATGGATTATTTAGTTGTTGCCATATATGATTGCTGCCTAGGTGGTTTTGATTCTTGAAGTCTCAATTTACTGTGGAGCATGATGCAGGATAAATATTGTAAAACGAGTTCTATGGTACTATAAGGAGAAATATAAGGACTTCAAAATTTAAAATTTTAGACTGTTGTAGTAAGTTGATATTTTATCACATCATGATTAAATTTTTGGGACATTATGTGTGGGATGGTTTGCTATTAATAATGGATTTTTTTTATTCTGGCCCTACATGATATCCAAAATCATTTGTTTGTTGTTCTGCGTCCAGGCAGTGACTTATTGATTCTGACTTGACCCAAATTTATACCAATCAGAACATTANAGGTAGGTTACTTATTCATGATGTATAAAGTGATCTTTCCATATTCTTAACCAAATTGTTTTGTAAGTCTTGCATAGCAAGGACCTTCTCTGAAAAATTTGATTACTTTGCTATACTGGAAAGTTTAGATTCTTTTGGTCTAATTGTTTTTTTTGACCTTTGATATTTTGTCTTGTGATATTGTATTTGCAGTTTGGAGACAATAGAACCGAGAGAAATTGAACTTCAAGGCCCTCAACCTTTTCATCCTTCAGGGTATGGATTATTTAGTTGTTGCCATATATGATTGCTGCCTAGGTGGTTTTGATTCTTGAAGTCTCAATTTACTGTGGAGCGTGATGCAGGATAAATATTGTAAAACGAGTTCTATGGTACTATAAGGAGAAATATAAGGACTTCAAAATTTAAAATTTTAGACCGTTGTAGTAAGTTGATATTTTATCACATCATGATTAAATTTTTGGGACATTATGTGTGGGATGGTTTGTTTTTAATAATGGATTTTTTTTATTCTGGCCCTACATGATATCCAAAATCATTTGTTTGTTGTTCTGCGTCCAGGTAGTGACTTATTGATTCTGACTTGACCCAAATTGATACCAATCAGAACTTTTAAGATTGAAGCAAATCATTTTAGCTGTACTTTTGGGATTCCTAGATTTTTGTTCATAAGCCAAACTGATGAAGTTGGGTTGTAACATTGCAAGATAATAAAGAAAATGAATAATAGATAGATTCTTAGGATTAGGATAATTAGCTAAAATGGTCATGTATGCGGTGGTTGCATAGTTGCATCATTAGAAAGGAGTAATGCGTACTTACCACCCATCCACTTAAAAGAGTATTTGATTTTTAGATGGAGGAACTGGAAGGGCAAGAAGAGTATTTGATTTTTTGCACATAATACTGTGACATTCATTAAGGTATGAGCTCATTTCTTCTGTCCGTGGTTCACAATGTAGGGTGGTTGTTCCTCCAGTTTATCCAACAGTTGGTTGTAGTGATCTCCTCCCTGGGCCTGGTGCTGGAATATACCCTATTAGGTTCTTCACAGCCCCTGATTTTTCACTGCTTTCATTCATGAGTTGCACTTTTTGGAGCACACAATTTCCTTTAGTGGAAGCATTTTACCATTTGTTACTTATTGTTTCAACTGTCTTTCAGGGGTGGTTTTGGTGGCATGCTTGTAGGTTAGTACAATGTGTCTCGTTTTCCANGGATCAAGGAGTTCCACAGAGTAAGATTAAGGGTTTGTAACACTTTTGATCCTTAAAATATGTATTTTTTTGTCAGTTTAGTCCTCATTTAATTAATTGTCAATTTTCNGGCATGCTTGTAGGTTAGTACAATGTGTCTTGTTTTCCGTTTGATTGAAAGAAAAAAACTTGCTGATCATTATCATGTGCAAGCAGGACCCAATGATCCTCGTTTTTTTGGTGGGGTAGGCGGAGAGCCTGGTTTCCCAGTAGGACAACAGCTCTCTCTCTCTCTCGCTCGCTTAAAGNGATTATAAAATGCATCAATTAGGATACAACTATGTCAGTGTAATAGTTTTTTTTTTTTTTTTTGGAGAATTACTTTTGGATTTTTTGAAGTTTGTCACTTAATCATTCAAATCTCTTAACATTTGAAATATNAGACAATTATTAGTGCTAGGTTTCGATATTAATGGATTTATTGAAGCAGGGGTGCTCGATTTGATCCCTATGCCCCCCCTGGTGTTCCTGCTTTTGAGCCTAATCCATTTGTCAGGTATTTTGCAACGTATGACTCTAGTTCTCCTTACAGTTGATCAAGTATAGTTTTAGCTGTGAATTATTTCTGTATGCAAATTAATGTTTCTTGAGGTGCTGTGGAAAGCCTTAGAATTAAGCATAGGGTCTAGTTCAGAGCAGAATTGAAAGTGTNATTGTATACAAACTTCATGAGATTTGTACGCGCGTAATATTTAGACCCCTGTTATCAGTGTCTGTCAGTATATTTGTTAGTAAAGTATACTCAAGACCTTTAAACTTTGAAGGGTATAATATTTAGATTTTTCNCAAGTATAGTTTTAGCTGTGAATTATTTCTGTATGCAAATTAATGTTTCTTGAGGTGCTGTGGAAAGCCTTAGAATTAAGCATAGGGTCTAGTTCAGAGCAGAATTGAAAGTGTTTAGTCCATACCACTATACCAGGATTTATCCCTCCCTCACCCCAATAAATAATACTTCATCTTCTTGGGTTTCCAAATAAATGTTCTGGCTAAATGTAAACACTATGATNCAATCTATTAGAATAAAACTAAAAAATCAAATAAAGGGTCTAAGTAATTTATAATAGAACATGAATTTAGATTGAATAGTTCATGTTCTAATTATGATTTTTTAAGAAAAAATAGATTTTTATTTTTAATTTTATTTCAATAAATATCATAATAGAATATGAATTGTAATTGTAAAATTTAGGGTAAAAATCATTCGGACCCCCGAGTTTTGTCTTAATGACACGGACACCCCCTTTGTTCCATGGCCGTCAATAATATAGACAGAGAAGAGTGACATCACCATAAAAAACCCTTGTAATTCCAAAATTTACCCTCAATAGTAAGATTAAGTATTATACATTAAAATTTCTCCAAAAATATATAATAGAAAGACTATTATATCCTTCAAACCTACTGAGTGAAGAAATTTAAACATATACCCTCTCTCTCTCTCCATAATTTTCCTGTGGATTCACTATATAGTTCATCTACAATGATTTGATATAAAGAATCAACCAATTAAGAAAAAAGAAAAATTTTAATAAACAAGAAAAATTTTATTGATTAAATCTCAAAATTACAAGAGTACAAAACCAAAAAAAAAATGTGAAAAGTCTCTCATGTACAAATGTTGCATTTCTGGACCAACTAGAAAAACCTGATGCAGAATCACTCTTAGCATTTCTGGATCATTTGCAGAAAAATCAGTAGAACTCTCTCAACTTTAATAGCAAAAGAGGCCATAAAATCTGCTATAATATTAGCCTCCCTATACACATGTATCTATGTACTTAAGTGGAGGAAAACAGGAAAATCAATTCTTGTTTTCTTGTTAAAAAAAATAATTTTTGATTTTCTGTTACAAGCAAAATAAAAAAATGTTACAAAACAAAAAAAAAAATTTTTACAACTGAGTAGAAAAATAAAAAATGTTTAAGTCAATAATTAGAGTTGCTTTAATCTTCAATGGTCATTTGGAACAGAGGAGAACGTCAGACATTAAACCTAATGAGCCAAATATTTCACAAAACTTATACTTCCCTAGTCCCTAGAGAATGAAAACCAGCATCAAATAAATTAATTTCTTCCATTCCTAAATTTCTTATTTATAAAGAAAATACAAATAAAATAAAACAACTAAGCACAAAATTAGAATAAGTGAAAAGAATTTAAATATTTTTCCATTATCCTAATAAAGAAAATGAATCAAAGTCCAACTAAACCACTTGGAGAAGCTTCTAACTAGCCACATAAAACCCCAAAGAAATAAACCCAAGCATCTCAAAATGTCACTACCCACCATTCCAAGGAGTAAAAGCAGAGGAATTACTCATAAACAACACTCAAAATCAGAATTACTCNAAACCCAAGCATCTCAAAATGTGACTACCCACCATTCCAAGCAGTAAAAGTAGAGGAATTACTCATAAACAACACTCAAAATCAAACAATACAGAGAACAAACATAATATAGTCATCTTTCCCATGAATAAAGCCCATCTATTCACATGAAGAAAGCTCATCAACCCAGAATCGAACAATTCTAACTTGATTAAGACACAAGCACGTGTATGTGAGTGGGTTGGTGGATAAGTGTAGAGATAGAGAAAAGAAAACCCATCAACACATCCCCACACAGAATATAGAATGAAAATGGGTATTTATTTATACATATATTGAGATAGAGAGAGTGAGTGGAGAGACCTTGGCCACAACCCAGCTTGACACTCTTGAAACGAGTATGACGTGCAAGAATTCTAGCAAAGTGGTGGACTAGAATCATTCGGCATCAACGCCCAGTAGGTGTTGCTCAACTTGTAGGATTAGATCTCTGGTGGAGCCAATACATTGTGGAATTTAGGGCTTTTGAGTTTGAGAGATGATGAGATTTGTGGGGATTGGGGAAAGAAGGAGGCTGTGGGGGAATCGGGGAGGAAAAGGAAGAGGAAGGTTTTGATTTGGGGTGAGAAGGGTTAGCGGCTATAGGCAAACGACGGGTTGTGAAGGTTTCAATTTCTCTCTCTCTCTGTGCAAACAATGGGTTGTACGATGGTTTCGATTTTTTAAGGTTTTGGTAGTGAGATGGATATTTATGTCATTTTATGCATTATGATTTGACTGACAATATTATAATTAAGAAAAATTAGGGTTATTCTTGTCATTGTACAATTTATGTTAACTTCATTTATGATAAGGGGTGTCATTGTAATTAATAAAATGTGAGGGGTGTTCGTGTCATTAAGACAAAACTCAGGGGTCCGAATGATTTTTACCCTAAAATTTAATATATTTGATATTCTATCTTTGATTAAAATATTTTTGGTTTAAGTATAATATTTTAAATTTGAGGGGTCTAAGTATTACGTGCCTACAAACTTCAAGAAGACTAAATGTAAGACAAACATTGACGACATAGGTCTAACGGTTACGCACGTACAAATTTTAGGGATTTGTGTGTAATATTTCAAATCTCAAGGAGTTTGAATGACCAAGTGACAAACTTCAGGAAATTTTGGTGTAATTTTCTCCTTTTTTTTTGTGTTCAACGGTCAAGGGTATTGAAATCAGTTTATACACAATTGAACTTATTTTATCTTTAATTTAGTTAAAGATAGATCATTTTTATGTTGAGATTAATATGTTTATAAAGTATAAATCATTCCTCACCCAACTTGAAATGGTGGTTAAGTTTTGAGTTCCAAACAAAGCTGGTGGGCGGAAAAAGCTAGGGTAGTTGGTGTTAAGAGGTGTGGTTAGGGTAGTTAGGTTAACTACACCAAACATCCTCCCAATATTTTAATTTCTACTTCTTCCCACAATAGCTGCTTTGAGGATGTTACCCAGGAACACCCACTACGTTATCGCCTTTTTGATCGATTAAATTGTTGATTGGACTTAGTATTGGGAGATCTATGACCGGCTTAATATTTGTTTATTTACAAGTTTAATATCTCACTATGACAAGTAAATTTGAATGAGTTGCAAGTTGAAAAAAGATCAGAACAGACAGGAATTTACAAAAAAAAAAAAAAAAAGAGAAGGTAGGAGGTGATCCCCTAACCTCCTGGTTGAGAGTATCAACTGTTCATCTACCTAAAGAGTATGCTGTGGGTACGATTACTGGAGTGAGGAGATATAAAAGGCACCTACAATTCATAGTAAATGTTGTGTATAACGGTGACACGACATCATTATTATCACTTAATGTCATCATCAATCTATTATAAAATAATAAATAAAATTAATGAATCCCACTCTTACAACATCACAAGGGCGGTTATTAGTAGTTAGTAAAATACTAGAATTTATTAAATTTTTTATCCCTAGTGGGTGATATCNCTTCCTGGGCTAAATAGCTTCAAAGAAGAAGACATTACTTTCACAAGTCCATTGCTCGGAGAAATTCTTTTCGAAAAGAGCAATATTATAGAGATCTAATTTGGACTTGATATTATGAGGGATTGACTGATTAATTATAACTTATTTCTAGTTGGTTTGGGTCTTCTCATCCTCTTCTTTGATCACAAAATTGGGGGATTGGATTGGTAGTCAGCAAATTTACACTTCATCAGTGCAATCTTAGGAATTGCAATCCTAATTGTACATAAATCATTGTTATTGGATTGAGAGTGAATCTCAATATTAATCGAGACTCGTTACTAATACAGTGATTGAGATATATTAAATCAATCGACTTTGGTAGTCAAAACATTAAATTTATTGGGAGCTTGACTTTGATATCCATTAGAAGACTTTATAAGGCAGCAGTAGCATATGATCGAATGGCTAACTTTTCCCAATAATTTGCCAAAAGAGATTGCAGGTGTTGGTCTCTAGAAAGAATTTCTCCTGTAATCAATGGACTTAATCTCTTTACAGTGATATCTTAGGCGATTATTTGAGGTTGGATTCAATTATCTTGTCTCAAGACTTCCTTAAATAATCACAATCAACGGATTTAAAACAAGTAAAATGACAGTAAAATAATTAACAAAAGGAAAGACATTTTTATTAATCTTTAAGGTTTCTAAGTTATAACAGACTAATGAAACNAATTTTCAATTCTTCTAACCCCTTGTTTATCTGAGGACTTACTCTTCCCCTTGATCCTCTAAAACTAATCATAATTCAAAATTTAGCATAAAACTACTCCTAAAATGTCCAAGTTGTGAATCTTTGATAGGTTTGATCATGTCTAGTCGTTGCAATTAATGAATCTTTTATAGGCATCTTCCCATCGATGATTATTCTGATTTTCTTCAGGCAGTTTTCCCTATAGTTTCTCACTTATTTCAACCATCACTTTTGAAATTCCTGGTGTCCATTTGGTGTAAATAACTGCTGCATTTTCAAATTCCAAGATAACCGTTTTATTCCTTCCATTTTGATAAAATAAATGTCACGTGACAACTTTTTGACTGACTTTGTTCATTGAACAAGTGTCATTGATCGCCTGTTTCACCAAAAGTATATAATTTCATCCAAATAATAGTCTTATCCTAAAATACAAAAAAAAATTGTTTTCATAGCTAAACAGTCTAAACCCATAATGTCATAATCATAGTAAAATAATTTTATCAAATTTTAACAATTAGAACATCAATGAGGAATGAAAGTGAAATTAGGAAATATAGTTTTGGATTGCCCAGTATCATGGTAATCATATTCATAATAAGCCTTGCTACACATCATACACATTTGATTGAATAGTAGGAAGACAAGTCAATCGAAACTGTCCAGTTTTTTTAATCTCTTAAAACCTATCATAGTACAATGGAGGAGGAAGACAATCATGTTACTCAATAAGGCTTCGAGAAGGCTTGGAACCAGTCAATGATTAAAGATATTACCTACACCATTGACTTGTCCCTTAGTGAATTCTAGAATCGTTTGGTGTTGTCGTTTATAGAAAGGAATCTTTAGACTATTTTGTATTAGTCAGCACGTACATACATGCAAATAATGAGCTAATGACTACTGTTCTATTGTTAGATTTCAAGGTTGTCGGTAAGATCGGTAATTGAGTCGAATTTTACGAGTTTAAGTTTGAGTTTGTCAAGTTATTTTTATTAAACGAATTTAAAAAATTATTCAAGTTCGACTTACTTAAAAAATGAGTCGAATTGAGCCGAACCCAAGTTAAACTTAAAAAAACGAGTCTAAAAAATTATTCAAACTCAATTCGTTTAGAACACGAGTCAAGCTCAAGTCGAGTCTTATCCGAGTCAAGCCTGAGTAGCTCAACTCGATTAACAACCTTAAATTCACAAGTTCAAACATAGTTATTTCTCTCTTCTATAGTAGTGACAAAAAAAAAAAAAAAACAAATTGTCCTTGTTCAGACAAATGAGTTTCAATGTTTAAAGCTAATAAGTTTGGAAGAAATTGTCCTTGTTCGTAATTTTAGCACATAGGAAGTGCAACGAGATGCCCGATTCCAACAGTGATGAGGTCAATTAGCAGTGTAACTCCTGGACCAAGCCATCAAAGGACAATTAGGCCTGAGAATGACTCAAAATTAAATAATTGTACATCTTTTGAATTCATGACTATAAAATAAATCTCGGATAACATAATTGTCAACAAACCACTCATATTAGTTAACATAAGCCAACAAGTATGAGCTTTACTTTGACTATTGAACCAATCAGTGATGGTTCATAATCAAATGACTTAAAACTGGTTCTATGGCTTTTACACAAAAGACCTATGAAGCACATATACTTCGTTAAGGTCGACATATCCGTATCAAATACGATATTCGTCGGATATTCGATGATATGTATCGGATACGCATCATCTATATCCGATAATTAATAAAATATGTGAATATTTCGCAGATACTTCTAAATATGGAATAAAATATACAATTTTCAATTTTAAGATATACCCCTTTTTAGGAGTTCTCATATAATATAAAATATCAACAAAATTCTATTTGATTTTGAAGACATGAATGTTTTTTAAATATTATCCATTATTAAATATTAAGAGAGTATAAAAAAAATGAGTCACTTACACTGTACTTTTAAAAATAAATACTTGTAAAACCAACTAGTTAAATGTGGTTATGATTCCTTCAATTACTCATGCTCATTTTATGAACATATCATAGTGAGACGATATTACATCATTTTCGTGGTAAAAATTCATAATTTTATTAACTAATGTTAAAAAATTATTGAAAAATTATAATTTCTAAGTCGTTAAATATAAATAAAATATACAATATATTTCATTATAGACGTATCTTGGTTGTACCCGTATCTTGTTTTTTTAAGTTTTGTTGTATCGTCGTATCCGTATCGTATTGTACCCGTATCATATATCCGTATCCGTGCTTCCTAGCAAAAGACCTAACACTTGCAAACGATGTTAGCTTCTCCAGCTTTGCTATTTCAAAACTTTTCACCTTCATTAATGAAATCTCCGATCTAATCACCCACATTAATTTAGAATGTGAAATTCAAAAAATATTTTCAGATGCATACCATTACCGGTAACCATTTGGGTTGCCTCACTACAATTTCTTGACCCATAAATTTTCTTGTTTGGTTAGCAGGAGTCCAGGACTGTCTTCATGAAAAATGATATTCACTCTATATTTTATGTGAAAAATTTGATACAAGTCATATTGATGTAGATCGTATTAGGGAAGAATTAGAGATGAGAAGGGAAGAAGAAAGGGATGAGAATAGAGAGAATTTTAGAAAGAAGATTCAATATCAATAATCAATAATCAAAGTCTACCAAAACAAATAACATATCTCCTATGTATATATATATATATATATATAGGGAGACCACAAATCCTAAAAGAACTCTAAAATAAATAAATAGTCATAATGACAACTAAACTCCTGAAAACCATAATAACAAATAATTCATAATCCTTACGCCTACGCCTACTATAACGAAATATAATCCGATTCCTATCACATATATAACCTTTGATTACCACCGAATAGTTGGTACAATTGGTAAGAATTCAAATTTTCTCGTTCAATGTTTGGGTTTGAGTTTATATGGGTTCAAGTCTCCATAAATATAGCAATTTGGTGGGACTAAACCTACTCTTCAGAGCCCAAAGCACGTAGTGATCTTAGCTTCCGCCTTGACGTAAGTGTCGTAGTGTCACACCCCCACTCCAGATCACATAGGTTGGGCGGCGGACAGGCCACTAAGGCCTTAACCAACTAATCCTATGTATAATAAATGCAAAGTACAGTGAAAAACAAATAATAAAGTGATCTAATTCATCAACTTAATGAATACCAAAGGAATAAACTAAACATCACCTATGTCATTATTAAACTCATGTAAAATAATAATTAAACCATAAGGTTCACTACTTTAAGCATAAGCAACATTATTTTCAAAACAATTGAATATTTGTCTCAAAACTATAAAAGACATTTATTCATGAAGACATACAATAAAATAAATTTTCAATTTTTTTAACCCCTTGTCTATCTGAGGACTTATTCTCCCTCCTGATCCTCACCTGAAAAATGTTAAATATTTGGATAAGCACAAAAACCCATTAATAGCAATCACCTCTAATGAGGTGTGAAATTAAATCACAGAGTTTATATACCAAAAATAAATTTTGATATACACATAAGGACAACAAATTGTACCACAATCCTTCCCACATAATCATTTAAATAAAATAATTTCATGATCACAAATAACTTTATAAATGAAAAGATATTTATAACCCAGAATACCACTCATTTTCACAAATAATTTTATAAATGAAATGACATTTATAACTCAAAACATCACTCATTTTCACAAATAACTTTATAAATGAAAAGATATTTATAACTCAAAACACTCACACACACATTCAATTTCAAATACATTTGTCAAATAATGTTTGTTATCACTAGCCTGGTAACTGACTCCGTCTCTTGTTACCATAGCCTGGTAACTGGCCCAATTTTTTGTCATCACTAGCCTGATGACTGACACTGTCTCTTGTTACCACTAGCCTGGTAATTGCCCCAATCTCTTGTCATCACTAGTCTGATGACTAGCTCAGTTTCTTGTTGCCACTTAAACCTAGTAACCCCAGTTCCCGTCTCATAAACACGATTTTCACACATATCAAAATTGTAGTTTAATTCCAACACACAAAAAATTTCTCTTTCATCACCAAAGCAATTATATAAAATTATCCCACAAATTTTTCAAAATTCACATGTAGAACAGTTCACAATTTCAAAATATTTAATTGTAACCCCAAACATCAACACATATTTCATATATATGAAAAATCCACATGCACACACCCACACATTTAATATAGAAAATTCTCTCAAAAGAATGAATAAACTATTCACCTTGATTCCAAAATCTAATTCCAATCACTCTTTCCCAATCTCAATGTAATCACCGTCTAATCCAAAATAACATATAACCATCAATCTATTTTCCTAATTTTGTCATTTCGCGAGTCTATATTTAATTTTTATACTTTTCACCCATTGATATATACTTCATATATATTTTACATATAAATATCCTTTCTAAAATTAGGTAATAGGGTATGGAAGTATTATGCGCTGTTTGAAAAAGTTTCTAAAGTTTTGAGGTCAAATCATAATTTTTAAAATTTTTGGGGTCAAATTATAATTTCATTGAAAAACGAATTTTCTACTTTCAGGATTGCCATAAATTTTCAAAATTCTATTTCTCCAAATTACCAAGTAAAACAGTGATTAAAATTAAATTTCAAAGAATATAGGGGTCAAACTAAAGTTCTTTGAAGTCAAAAGGGTAGATTATGTAATTTAGGACTTTGTCTTCTTCAACCAACGACATCATCCAGCTCTATATTCTGCAAGTTCAAATCAAATCCCTTTTTCTTTCCTTTTTTTTTTCTTTCTCTTCCCAACACATTGATTAAACTCAATCAATTCCAAACAACTACATACCTCAATTAATTTAATAATTTCAAGAATCAACAAGGTACCATGAGACTCATATATATATAGATATAAACACCAACATTATAAACCCTACACCATTTAAATGAAGAAGAATATAAAACTTATAAGAGAAATAATCAATTCAACAGATGTAGCATTTGTCAACCTCAACGACTTCTCCAAAAATATAACATAACTATCCCAGTTCGACAAATAATTTTTAAAACACCACCACTTCTTTCTGTTGAAGAAAGTAAATCAACTCAACATCAATCTTATTAAATACTCTAACCCCTTGCAACTAATCAAATAAATCTTCAATACCATATAAAAAATATTTACTACTTGTTGTTGCCTTATTCAGCTGGTAGTAATCAACGTATCATTTCAGAGTCCAATCATTTTGTTTACAAACACAACATGAGTATTCCACAACAAATTACTAAGTTGAATGAATCTTTGTTCTAAAAATGTAAACTTTATATCTCCCCAATGGTAGCATAGACAACTTTTCTCAAAATACATTTGAAGATTTTCTTTCTATTGATATCTTCTCATGAGACACTCCCTCGTTCCGTGCAACAATGACACTAGTAATACTTCTCTGAAAATCTTTCTTCACCCCATTTTTTAGCTTGCACTCGTAGAGTTAATACCAAGGATTAAATAAATCATGTTCCCTCAAAACTAAATCTGTATGACTCTCTTTTCAAAACAATCACTGTCGCATGTTGTATGACTAACCAACCCATAATTACTATTACATCAAAACCTCTAAGGTCTAAGAAACGCAATCAACTAGTTACTAATGTTTCCCAATGTGGACCCTACACCTTGGGTACACAACATCTCCTAACACAAAACCACCTATAAGAGTTATCACGGTCAAATCAAACTCAAGTGTTTTGAGTTTCACACCCAGTTACACTACTATTCTAGGAGACACAGAAGAATGTATAGGCCCAACANCTCAAGTGTTTTGGGTTTCACACCCAGTTACACTACTATTCTAGGAGACACAGAAGAATATATAGGTCCAACAATTCTAATAGTGTCAGTCACATTTCTTACAACACCCTTACCATACCTTTTTTTTTTCTCCAATTATCTCTTATTTGTACAAAATACCAAGCAAATTAACTAGTTTTAGTCATTACACAAATCATTCTATTAACTATTAGCATCATTATATATCCCTCGAACTAAAATCAATTAAAGATTACTCAACCACTCAGATCCGGCTTAATCCTCTGATAATTCATAAACATATGCTCTGATACCAAACTTATCACACCCCCACCCCGGATCACACAGGGTGGGCGATGGACTGGCCACCAAGGCCTTAACCAACCAACCTTGTGCATAATAAATACAAAATATAGTGGAAGACACATAATAAAGTGATTCAATCCATCAACCTAATGAATACCAAAGAAATAAACTAAACATCACCGATGTCATTATTAAACTCATGTAAAACAATAATTAAACCACAAAGTTCACTACTCTAAGCATAAGCAACATTATTTTCAAAACAATTGAATATTTATCTCAAAACTATAAAAGACATTTATTCCTGAAGACCTACAATAAAATAAATTTTCAATTCTTCTAACCCCTTGTTTATCTGAGGACTTATTCTTCCCCTTGATTCTCACCTGAAAAATGTTAAATGTCTGGATGAGCGCAAAGACCCGTGAATAGAAACCACCTCTAATGAGGTGTAAAAATAAATTCCATAGTTTATATACAAAAAATAAACTTTGATATACACATAAGTACAACAAATTGTACCACAATCCTTCCCGCACAATCATTTAATCAAAATAATTTCATGATTACAAATAACTTTATAAATGAAAAGATATTTATAACTCAGAACACCACTCATTTTCACAAATAACTTTATAAATGAAAAGACATTTATAACCCAAAATACTCACACACACATTCAATTCCAAATACATTTGTCAAATCATGTTTGTTACCTCTAGCTTGGTAACTGGTCCCGTCTCTTGTTACCATTAGCCAAGTAACTGATCTCATCTCTTGTTACCATTAGTCTGGTAATTGGTCTAATCTCTTGTCATCACTAGTCTGATGACTGACCCCGTCTCTTGTTACCACTAGCCTGGTAACTGGCTCAGTCTCTTGTCATCACTAGCCTGATGACTGACCCAGTCGCTTGTTACCACTTAGACCTGGTAATCTCAGTCCCCGTCTCATAAACATGATTTTCACACACACCAAAACTGTAGTTTTAATCCTAACGCATAAAAAATTTTCCTTTCATCACTAAAGCAATGATATAAAATTATCTCACAAGTTTTTCAAAATTCACATGTAAAACAGTTCACAATTTCAAAATATTTAATTACAACCCCAAACATCAATACATATTTCATATATATGAAAAATCCACACGCACGCACCCACACATTTAATATTGAAAATTTTCTCAAAAGAAGGAGTAAACTACTCACCTTGATTCCAATCTAATTCAAATCACTATTTTCCAATCTCAATACAATTACCGTCTAATCCAAAATAACATATAACAATCAATCTCTTTTCCTAATTTTGTCATTTTGTAATTCTATATTTAATTTTTATACTTTTCACCCATTAATATATACTTCATATATCTTTTACATATAAATATCCTTTCTAAAATTAGGTAATAGGGTATGGAAGTATTCTACACTGTTTGAAAGAGTTTCTAAAGTTTTGGGGTCAAATCATAATTTTTGAAACTTTTAGGATTAAAGTATAATTTAATTGAAAAACGAATTTTCTACTTTCAAGATTGCCATAAATTTTTCAAAATTCTATTTCTCCAACTTACCAAGTAAAACAATGATTAAAATTAAATTTCAAAGAATATAGGGGTCAAACTAAAGTTCTTTGAAGTCAAAGGAATAGATTATGTAATTTAGGATTTTGTATTCTTCAACCAACGAAATCATCCGGCTTGCATATTCTGCAAGTTCAAATCAAATCTCTTTTTTTTTTTTTTTTTCTTTCTCTTCCCAACACATTGATTAAACTCAATCAATTACAAACAACTACATACCTCAATTTAATATAATAATTTTAAGAATCAACAAGGGTACCATGAGACCCATATATATATATATATACCAACATTATAAACTCTACACCATCTAATTAAATAAGAATATAAAACTTATAAGAGAAATAATCAATGCATACTTTAATGGAATCAACCCCCCCCTCTTTTTTTTTGTTCCTTTTCCTCCTTCCTTCTCTCTCTCCTAAGCCGCCTCTTCTTTGTTTCTTCTTCCTTTTTCTTTTTTTTTTTTAATTATTTTGCCCTCTCTTGACTGCCTACTTATATATTTATACAAAGTAAAATAAACCCTACGGTAACTCTAGAATTCCTCATTTATTAATTACACTAACATCTCTTTTAAAAAAAAGATATCACAAATTGACCTAAAAACTAATATTATATATATTTTAAATTTGGGATATTACAGGTAGGGTCTCCTACAGATACCTCAATGCTCCTTAACGGATATGTGGAATGATTTATTTACATATTTACTTTAAGCACCGAAAAAATAAGGAAAATTATGAAAATGTACACTATACACTACTTATTTGTAAGGAAATACCTTAATATAAATTTTTTGTATATAAGTTCTTTTTTGTGTAAATATTTTGTGAACAGATACACTTTGGCTATTTTTTAAATATTTTATTTACGTAAAAACCCTTTTTCCTTTATTCATGGAATATAATTTAGGCAATTAATTATGGAATTCATTTTCCTATTTTTTTTGGGGATATCATGTTTGAATTTTGACTACATCTCCCTCTTTCATTCAACGCCTAAAATTCTGAAAACAAAACTCTTCATCTTATTAGTCGTTTCCTTTTTTTTTTAATTCTATTTTACTAGCTAAATGATTTTCTAAATTAAAGAATAATTAATCGGTTGAATTTTGAAAAGATTCCATTAATTTTATTATTCTCTCTCTCTATCTACTCTCACTGTTACTATCTTTCTCCCTATTTTCTCCCTCTCTCACAATTTTCTCTCTCAAACTCGTTCTCTCTCCCATCGTTACTCTCCTCTCCATGTTCTTTCTCTCTCCCCCTATTATCTCTCTCCGTTTATATAGTGTTACATTTAAGTCACATTGTGTGATACATACTCTGTACAAAACACTACATATGATGTTTATTTTACAGTGTGATATTGGAGTCATTTTTTTATGTCCACACCATGAAAAAACAATGCATCTGATGTATAGTTGCATTATGACATTGGATTCACATTGTGATACCCACCATGTGTTTTTGAATATTTATATGATGTGTATATGAAGTGTTACATTGGAGTCACAGTGTGCAACCATCATATGCAAACCCTGTGTATGGTGTCTATATACAGTGTGACATTGATGTCACATAGTAATGCACACAGTGTGTCAATCCCTAGGTCACACTATGATACTTTTCATGTACTAAAGCATGCATATGTTGTGTGTATACATTGGACACTGATTTCACATTATAATGACCATAGTGGGCCAACCCTGCATTTGTATTTCACAAACAGTGTGACATTGGCGTCACATTGACCAAACCTTGCATATGATGTGTGCATGCAATGTGACATTGGCGTCATAGTAACCAGACTCTCATTTTCAGTAAATTCCAATTATGTCGATGGTGTATGTTCTTTATAGTAAAACCCTCAATAATAATAATAGATTTCTTTAACACTCGAGAATGGTGTTTGGGATAGATATTTGTGTACCATTTGAATTTCAAATTTTTATCCTCAAATCATGAAAACTTCGACGCCAATGGTGGAGGCATGCGAATAGTTTTTGTCTCTTCCAATTCTTTCCGTCAGTTTCCTTACACAGGTGGGAAATTTTTCAAATTAAAAAAGGGTTATTTTTTACTTTAGTTATAGTGGGTAGACTTTTTTACAAATATTTTTAAAAGATATACTTTTTTTCTAATAATTCTAATATTCTGTACCGGCCCTGTTTTCCCAAAAAAATATAACCTTTGATTACTGATTAAACTTTTTTAATGTTGTCAGATTAGAAGTTTAAAGGGCCCTATCTCAATATTTGGAAGATTGGGCCACTTCCGTAATGTCCCAACGATATTCATGTGCACTGTCATATCTTGGAACCTGGACTTTAATAAGCAAGCCCAAGCCCAGCCTAATCTCTTGGAACGTGGACTTTAGTAACCAGGCCCAATCCAATTGGCTCTGTTCATAAATAAAGGTGACAACAAAATATTTACATGTGAGACTATTCTCATTACCAACGTATTCATTTTCTGTGGGGTGCAACTTTGTCGGATCAATCTAGATTTAATCTGAACCCGAAAATATAACTTGAAGTGAACCGGAATTTTAGCCCAAATTATGTGACCCGGATTAAAATTTTGGGAAATTCGAAGACCGTCTNCTCTGTTCATAAATAAAGGTGACAACAAAATATTTATATGTGGGACTATTCTCATTACCAACGTATTCATTTTCGGTGGGGTGCAACTTTGTCGGATCAATCTAGATTTAATCTAAACCCGAAAATATAACTTGAAGTGACCGGAATTTTAGCCCAAATTATGTGACCCAGATTAAAATTTTGGGAAATTTGGAGGCCGTCCNCTGTTTTCCCAAAAAAATATAACCTTTGATTACTGATTAAACTTTTTTAATGTTGTCAGATTAGAAGTTTAAAGGGCCCTATCTCAATATTTGGAAGATTGGGCCACTTCCGTAATGTCCCAACGATATTCATGTGCACTGTCATATCTTGGAACCTGGACTTTAATAAGCAAGCCCAAGCCCAGACTAATCTCTTGGAACGTGGACTTTAGTAACCAGGCCCAATCCAATTGGCTCTGTTCATAAATAAAGGTGACAACAAAATATTTATATGTGGGACTATTCTCATTACCAACGTATTCATTTTCGGTGGGGTGCAACTTTGTCGGATCAATCTAGATTTAATCTAAACCCGAAAATATAACTTGAAGTGACCGGAATTTTAGCCCAAATTATGTGACCCAGATTAAAATTTTGGGAAATTTGGAGGCCGTCCCCTTACATGGACTTATTTGCACTTAAATTCGTCAAAGAAACTTATTTGTTATGAAATTCATTTGTTCTCAATTTTATCAGACCATCCATTCTCTTTAAAAGTGAAGTAAAATTAAAAATTTTTAAATTTTAAGAGTTTGACTAACATTAATTTTTTTTTTCTCTCATTTCTATCTATATTCATATATAGGTTATATATATATATATATATATATATATTAACATTAAAAATACAAATACAAAAATAAATAGTAATATTTAAATAAATTTGATATATATATATATAGTAACATTAAAAATAAAAAATAGTAACATTCAAATAAAAAAAATTATTTAAACACAAAAAATAATACCATTAAAACACAAAAAAAATAGTAATATTTAAACATAAATAAATAGTAATATTCAATATTAATATTATTAAAAAATAACAATAGTAACATGTTCAACAAAAATAATAACATGTTTAATAAAAAGAGTAACATACTCAACAAAAAAAATAGCAATATGAAAAATTGAAAATAAAAATAGTAGCATTCAAACTCATAACCAAAGGAAGGAGCTTACAATTCTTCAGCATTGAAAAAAGTAATAACATGATCCATTAAAACAATAATAATAACATGGTCAACAAAAAACGTAGTAACATAAAACATTAAAAAAATTTAGGAATTATTTATCAAAACAAATAAAAACAAAATTAGGGATCAAACTAATAACACATTGAGCAAGTTTTTTAACTTTTTTTTTTTTTTCGAAAATCAACAACATAAAAGTTCATGATGACTAGAACGTAATAGAGAGATATGGTAATTATTGATAATATTTCAAATCCTACTGATTTTAATGTTATAAAATAAAAAATGATATCTAAGGAGAAAGATTTGTTGTACTGAAGTGATAATCTTCTTCTAACGAGAGAGAGAGAGAATATGAATTTCAATTTCAATTTAGGAATGAATTAAAGGATAATAATTCATAATTTAAGAAATAAATTTAAAGTTATTTTGAAGGTCTTTAAGATTTATATAATTCAACAAAATAACACTGTTAAAAATATTTTTAAAATTTTAAAAAATAGTAGAGTTAAGTACTTATTAATAAGATAAAAAACAGACTTATCACTAAATAAGTTTCATTGATGGGGTCATTTCAAGTCTATCCAAAAAGACTCGGTCCCATTTTTGCAAAAAAATTATTCAATATTTCTTTCCACACGCGTCTATTTTTAGGAGGGTTATAGTCATTGTGTGGCACAACGGTTATATCTCATATGAAAGCTATTAGTATATCAGATCTACAAAATATATGGACGACCCCGGCTACAACCATCTAGATTGGTTAACCCCTAGTTCAGCTCTCAATCCACTTAAATCAGAGTTGCACCCCTAACTTCTGTCCTATTAAACTTCAGTGTATTAGAATTACTATTCAATCTTGCTTCATATACTATCCACTCAATCAATAACTAATTTCACTTAGTGTACACCCATTTTATTAACAAGATAAATGAACTCCTCTCGCTCCTACTCTTCATATATTCCCAAAGATGAGTAATTTTTTATTATTTTTTTTAACGGCCAGAAATATTTGGATGAGTTTATGTACATTAGGACCGTTTACTTGAGCTGACAGACGAGTAAAAAATAGTGCATTTTATCTTTTGAACTGATGAATTGAGGAAGACCAATTTCTTGGCCAACCCTACCCGATCGAGGGTAGTGTTCTAAGTCGAATTCTGTTCAAAAAAATTAGTTCGGACGTTGGATAGGAATACAGAATATCTAATTAAATTTTAAATTATTAATTTTTGGGTCATTTTAACAACTCAATTATCACATTTTTTAGCTACTTTTACAATTAGACTATTAAAATATAATATAAAAACATGTAAACCAATACAATAAACTAACAACACTAAAAAAAACACAATAAATTCGATAATATAAACATATAAAACAATGTGGTTTTAAACAAAATATATTATTTTTAAAAAAAATTAAATAAATTTACGAATAGGATATGAATGTTAAATTTTTATGGGTATTTCGTATTGCTATCCACGGTTTTACAAAATGATAAAATATCTTCGATTGGTCGGCTGCATTTTTATGAAATTCCAATAATCGGGTGGGGTCTGATAAGACAGATATGGAACGGGTCGATTGGGCGGAATTTTATACATCCCTAACATGCACTTCGAGAAACTTCGACTAATCACTTTCGATCAAAGGCACGCCATTCGCACAAAAAAAGATAAGCATTCCAGCGTTATATCTTTCCACGTTAACATTTCATTCATTCGGCAAATGGTGATGTGGTTAACCATGGAAACTCCACACATGCTTTTCTGGAGTCGTTTTCTATTTGTCTTCTTTAGCCATAAATGGGTTTGTCTTTAAGTTCTTGCCCTTCTTGTTCTCATCTGGAAGATAGTCCTGTAATTAATTTTCCTGTCCCCTACTATATCTAGTCCAACAGTATAGGTGTTTCGGTCTCATCCACAGATCCTGCTCACACAGATCAGTACTGGTTTTTTATCAGAAAAGTGGGGGACCCCATCTCAGATTGACTTCCTGCATACCACCAGAATGCAACAAAATGATTCGAAATAACATTAAAAGAAAAACATTTACCCAATTTAGAGCTCATGCTGTGGTATGTTGCGTCAAAATTTATTCAATTTGTACATATTTAACTCATATATGTGTATACTATTGAATCATGCCGAATTTTGCAGGCCATATGTCATTTATAAATTGATGATACCAAAAATTCTCAAAGTTTAAGCTTGGTCCAGAAACAGTTCGGATCTCTTAGTTCGAACATCCCAGCTCAGGTCTTTTATCTCGGACCCCTTAGTTCAGACCCTCAGTTCAGGTCTTCTACGTCGGACCTCTTAGCTCGGACTCTCAGCTCTGGTCTTCCACCTTAGGTCTTCTAGCTCGGACCCCCAGCTCAAGTCTTCAATCTCAGACCTTTGGGCTTAGGTCTTCCAGCTCAGACCTTCAAGCTTAGGTCTTCTCCTTGAGCACAATGTGACAACAACATCTCAAACTTTTCAGAAAGTCATGTCACACCTAGAGAATATAGTCTATAACGGTTAAAGATTTCGGGCACATAAATTGTAACAACCCCCAGAGGATCACGTTGATTACGCAAGAATTCCTACTGTTACGAAAGGGTCACTGTTGTTATGCAAGGATCACAACGGTTACCCAGGGATCACGCTGATTGCACGAAACTCATACACACTATAAAAAAGGGACTAATCCCTTGCTTTGGAAGGGACGAGAATATCTATGAATAGGCTCTCTATAGCCTTGTAATCTTCTTCCCCAAATAATAGAAAAACCCTCAGGAGTAAAAGACTTCATTAGAGTGGACTAGTCAAGCTTTCAAACTGATGAACCACTATAAATCTCATGTGTATCGATTTCACTTGATGGTTGTTGTCTCTGTGATTGACTATTAACAACTACGAACCTAGTAACTCAAACTAGACGTCCCAGTGAATCCCCATCATCATCCCTAAAAAAAATTTAGTTCATTTCTCCCTTTTTGAGCCACAAGCTCAACTACACGACCGCGTAAATTACACCATCATAAACCATGTTTATTATCCGGTTTATAAGTCGTGTTTATCATATTGTCTTAAATTGAGTTCTTATTGTGTTTAGCCGAGTTCATATTGACCTATTTAATTGATAAGTCTAAAAACTCTAGTCGGTTATTACATAAACTTGGTAAGATTAAACTCAAACTATTCACTTTGTGTTGATTTATATTAATTATGGGTAATTTGTGCCCAAAGATATGGTGTAGTGTGAATGATTTTGAGGGATGATGTTAGTAGTCGTTGTATGAGTCTATTTGAGACCGTCAAATGAACTTATTGAAACTTGTTTTGTTTTATATTATAGATTCGTGGGTTTTGTCTGTAATTGTCAGACTTACTTATACTCATCACTAGAATTGGAAGAGCAATGTAGAGACGAATGCTACACACTTACCTAGGTTAGCATTGGTGATAATTGTCAAACCACTTGAGAAACATGTGGTTTGAAAGCACAAATGTACTCAAAAATGTGGTGAAAGAGTAAGAAACATCATCTAAGAGCAACTCCAACTAGGTTTTGTATTTTAGCTATCCAAAAGTATACTTTTTATATTTTAACTATTCACTTTTTCAATACATACTCCACAGATTTTCTAATATCTTGTACCTTTGTTAAGATGATTAAAGGGAGAGAGAGAGAAAAAATGGAGGGAAAGACAAAGAGTGAACAAGAGAGGTGGAAAATGACAAGAGGAGAGAGAATATATTATAAACTATTTATATATACTACTACAGTGATATTCTAAATGTAGAGTATCATTGTAATAAAAATGTATTTTACCTACTCTGAACATCTTCTACTGGAGCATGTTTTTTTTGCCTTTGAATAGATAAATTTTAGCTATTTTAGAGTTTTAGCTATTCTCTTGGAGATGCTCCAGGTACCAATGTGTATGCCTGAGTGATTGATCAGATCAGTGAGTGGTTTTCGAGATTGGTGAGCGGATATCAAAATAGTGGTCCTAAGGTAATATATTTTGTGGATATGACTGGAATGAATAAAAATGTTTTGGTGTGCGAGAGTGACAGCCTGGTAAACTTGTCAAAAAAAAAAAACTAAAAGAGTAAGGGATCGGTATAGTTTCAACCAAATTGCCTCTGACGCCCAAGCCAGTGAGTGAATAGGATAAGAATAAGTATGAGAGTGAATAAGCAGTCTTGGAGATTTTATCTGATTTTTCTTTTATCTTAATACCCGCCTTTACCCCCCTCATTAATGAGGGTTTATATAGGTGAGCTTGAATATAGTAGTTGCTTAAGTAATCATAATTACTGCTAAGCATGGATTGTTGAGTGTGGCTTAAGCGATCTTGAGAGCTTGTGCATGATTCCTAGTGTCCAGAGTATGTCAATGGTTCTTCTGGCAATGACAAGTGATGTTAGTTAGAGAGCGCCACATTGTATTCATTCTTGGGAACGGTGTGCACACTTTTACTGGTGATTCTCTCTAATCTCCAACGTCCAAGATTAATATATACAACAAGCGAGGTCTAACCAATGAATTCTGGACTATATTCATTAGTTGTCCCCTATTCCTGATGATTCACTATTGTAGTTGGTCATCAGGAATCGTGAGGTCGGACTCGTTCTTTTAGGTACGGAGTTTTGATGGTTATCTTGAAGTGACAATTTTGTCTGTTTTTGAAATTTGAACAATCATTTGGCGCCTTTTGCAAAACACGAGAAAGGTGCATTTAATTGTTTTCTTTTCATATGACAATTGTTAGTTTCCCTTGCTGCCACGTGTCATGTCCCTTGGGCTCTTGGACGTTAGGACTTCCCTCTATCGGATCAAATTGATCTCGATTGTTCCTTCTAGGTATATATACAGGCTCCTTTTCATTTTTTTTTCCATTTCTATTTGTTTGGAGATTTTTTATTTTTAATTTTTTTTCTTCTCTTGAATGTTGGAATATGCGTTTAGAGGATTTTTCTCTACTCCTTTTTCTTTGTTCCTTTATGATCTTTGAACCCATTACGATTTATAGTGGTAATGATTCAGATAGCGTCACTAGTCCCTACAATCCTCGTGTGCCCCCTAATAAGTTTCTTCGCGAGATTTTCAATTTTAAGCAAGTGCTTTTAGAGGGTTCCCCAGTGGAAATTGTAAAGGCAATATCCAAGGGCCATGGTTTTAACTGTTTTCCCTTTTTGTTGGGGATGTCAAGCGAGGTCAGTGAAAGTGTTCTGGTGGGTTCATCTAACGCTGATACGGACCTAGAGCAGATTGAGTCCACCGATATAGAAGAGGAGGTTTTTGGGCCTTTTTTCTCGCCTATAATTAACAGGGACTATTTCTGGGAGGTTCATGAGATAGAGTGAGACTTTACAAAGGATAGTTTGGGTGCTTGAAGGTCTCGATTCACCCTTTCAGACTTTTGTTTGAGGGCAGTTGTCATTTGTGCACGAATGGGCTTGTTCTCCTTCCTATAGGGAATTGTGCTTACCTGAGTCCACCTGTTAGGTCGGGCTTCGATTCCCTGTTTCTCCCTTTTTTTTTCTCCTTGCTGGGATTGTTCCTTGTCAGCTAGTTCCTAATGCCTAGAAGACCCTCACCAGTTTGATGGTCCTTTGGAAACTTAGCAGTGGGGCTCGTTATTCTATTTCTTTAGAGGAGTTTGCCTATAGTTTTCAGGTCATAGTGTCATCTGTAAGTTCCCCTCCCTTAAGTGTTTTGTTGATACTTATGATTTCTTTTGCTTATTTTTCTTAAATTCAAGTTTTGACTCTTTGTAGTTGTGAAGACCAATCTTAGCGACAAGCTGCTGAAATGTGTAGATCAAGACACAAAATTTTATTATCATGACTTTTGAATTATGATGGCTGAGGAAAATAGTAAGTGTTCTTATCCCTTTTATTGGTTCATTTTTGGTTATCTATTGTACCTATTAGATCTCATTTGACCCCTTTCACAGAATCTTCAGGTCTCCATTTGGACTTGAAGGCCAAGTCTGTGCTTGGGAGGGGCGACCTTCCTTCGTCAAAGAAGTTCAAACTCCCAAAAGGGCAATTTTTACCTATCACTAGGGTCGGATCCTCGAACGAGTCTCCTACTGAGGTCGCATCCACCAAGGTTGCTCCCACAAGGGAGAAAACGACAACTCTTATTGTCGATCCTTTGACGAAGGCTGGTGAGACGCCTCTTCCTTTGATAGGCTCTGGGCTTGCTCGCCATCAAAAGACTCCCACCTTGGATTTAGTCCTTTGAAGAGCTCTGTTTCTTAGATGCATAGTAGTTATGTGGGGGAGTAGTTAATTTTTTTTATATATAAAAAAAAAAAAGCAATTATAGATCACTTGCTTGGATAAGTTTTGAAGAGGATGAGTCAACAAGGTCTCTTTTGTAAAGGACATATGTCGAATTTTGATTGGAATAAAATCTTACAATTTAAAATTACTTGGATAGACTTTATAGAGAATGAGAGTGTGTTTGGTTTATGTTTTTGTTTCGTGTTTTTTATTTTTGTTTTCACTTTTTTGCAAATAAAAATAAAAATAATAATGTGTTTGGGTTGTGTTTTTATTTTTTTAAAGCTAAATTGTTTTAAAAATAAGGCCCAACACTACCAAAAAAAAAAAAAAGATGTTCGCAAAAACAACAAAAAACAAAAAACAGACGTGCATATGGCTTGGGGAATTAATGAGATACAACCTTCGAACTTTGTTAGCACCAAAAAACGAGTTTTTTCTTGGAAGTATAAAATGTCCAAAACTATTCGAGTACTCTTTTCTCTCGAATCTCTTGGTCATCTCTCTTTGTATCTGTTGTAGATCTGAAGGATCCCATCTCCCATTTGTATCTTAGATCTTGCCTCCCATCTGCGTCAAATTTGCATCTTCTCTATCATTCAGGTTAATTTTTCATCTTTGTTGTATACATTATACTTCGATCTATCTAGATCTATGCATATATATGTATAATTGTGATATATTGTGTGTGTATGTAGATCTGACTGAGATGTGTGTGTGTCTGTGTGTGCATATATGGGTGTATGTGTAACGACTTAGATGTGTGTGTGTGTGTGTGTGTGTGTGTGTGTGGATGGGTGTTTGTATATGTGGGTGTGTGTCTAGATGGCTTTATTCTGCTTCTTGAGATATAGATTTGTGGAACCACATCATAAAATTTTGCCCTTGAGTTACCTTCTTAGCAGTGACATGTTGCCTCTTCCCACCATTCATATAATTTGTATCACATCATAATTATGATTGCATTATTTTTTATGTGTTTGTTTTATTTATTTATTTTTGAATAGAAAGTGAATATGACTTTGAATGCATAGTTATTTTGTTCAATTGCTACTATGTGTTACATTGGAAAACTAGTACCTCTTTGTATGTAAAAACACACACACAATGCCCATTATATGTGTAGTCCTATGGATCAAATATTGTTATTGGAGATGCCATATTTTATTTTATTTTTTGTGATACTTAGAGCTATTGGTTCATAGAGCCAAAATAATTCTTAGGATCATTGCCAGGCGTTTTATAAATAGCTATGTTGATCTATTTAGTGTTGTGTAGACTATTAAAAGTGCATGAAAAAGTGTTGACATTGTCAATTTGTGTAGCCATGGATGCACTATAACATGTCTTTAGAAGAATACTGAAAAATGGGATGTATTAGTATGTTTAATGCATTAAGGATTGTTTACTATTTTTTTTTGTGTCTTATTTGATGAGAAGTTGCTAAATATGACAAAGATTGAAGTGACTACAAGACATATTTTATGTTTTAGTTTTCAGAATTTGTTAAATAGAAACTACAACAAAACAAGTTTTTTGTTCTAACTTTTACCAAAAAAAAAAAAAAACAAAAACAAAAATGTTACCAAATGTAACCAAGCAAAGAAAAACGTTACCAAATGGGGTGTGCTGTGTTTTTATTGGAGGCTCTCTCCAAGAAAAATATTTGCTTTATATATCTGTTTACGCCTAAAAGTAATAAAATCTGACAGTGATATGTGAAAGCAATCCAACGAACATGAAAGAGTCTGTGAGAATTAATATTTGACAGGGCGGTTAAGGAATTAGGACTCTAAAAATCCAGAGAAGTGAGGAGACGTGACATCATGAGCTGTCAGTTTGAAACGATTCAATGCACATTTGTACTTCTCGAGGGAAAATGTTATGATTATAGTCATAGCCGGAAAGGATGGTTTTGATGGTTAAAGGTCACCCTTATAAATAACAAGGGCAAAGCTACAGTTAAGGTATCCACGATCAAACACAACAAGCTCTACACATAGTCAACCTCTCTCCTGCTTACTTATTTTTACTGCCAAACAACTTTATTTTTTCTATAATCCATCACTTCGATAATCCTTAACGCTTTCATTTAATGTTTATGTACAATACTTTTTCACCTCCGAACTTAGTATATCTACTGTTTTATATTCTAGTTTTCTTTCTATGTTCTAGTCCATTATATTTCTAATTGAAAAATTATTTAAAGTCCTTGATCCTAAAAGAATAGAAAAGAACTCAGAGATGACCTTACGTTTAGCTATAATCGTCTAAACTGTCACGATTTTAAAACATCACACCAGTTCGAATAGATAAAGTCGCACATATTTGGATCTTAACTCCAATCAAACTTTAGCACGTTCACAATCCAAAAATACACCAAACAGATAGATAGATAGATAGATAGATAGAATAATTTTAGTGAGTCTTGACGTGCCCAGATCCAACTAGGCTTGGGTCCAGTTCATGGATTAAGCCCAAATCATTAGTTTAGCTCATGGCCTCAGTCTAAGCCTAAGTTCAAGAGTCCAGGAAGAGTCAATGCACGCAGGAGAGCAATTATCAGGATAGTCATTACTCCAAGATAGTGTCAATCCTCAATTGTAGCTTCCTTTCCGATAAATTAATAGCTTGAACTTCACGTCACCGTCTTAGCTAAGGATCTGTGCCTATAAATTATAAAACCCTCTGCACATGGGAGCGGATCTCACAGACTACACCTTGAGCGTATTATTGTTCTCTCTATCTCCTACTACCTTGTACTCTCTCATTAATAGAGTTTTTCATCCATTGTTGTCACCTTCGGCGGTTAGGTCACACAAACCCAACCACCCAATCTTTGTCTCTTTTTTATTAATTGCTTCATTAATTGCTCTATATTATACACATTTGACTGATTTGATCGTGCATAATCGACTTTGTGCATCATCAATTTGGCGTCGTCTATGGGAAACAATTTGACTCTCACCTTATAGTCTTCCTACCTCCAATGACAATCACAACTAGATCTATGAACCATCGAGCATAAGATGACCCATTACATCACGACGAGGTTCCACCACCACTGGCGAACCCTATCCCTAAATCCCAACAACTGTTAGAGACCATGCAACACCATGCTGATGCTTATGGGGAGTTTTCAGGGAACCACCTCCCAACATCAGGAAGGAGGAAGGATGGCCCAAGCACCTCACCTAGGGCGCTAAGGCGCACCCCATGCCTAAGGGCCTCCTGCTACCCCTCTCCGCAGGCATGTTCCCTCCCAAGAGGATGAGGGAAAAAATTGGTATGCAGACCATGAAAGCTACACGAACAACCCCACTTGTGATATCCCCATCCACTGGAACGAGAAAATTAAGGAGGTACAAAACCAACTCGTAGACGTTTACAACGCCATGAAGGCGCAAGGGCTTGAAACGATCGATTACCTTGTCATNGAAAAAGTTGGTATGCAGACCATGAAAGCTACATGAACAACCCCACTTGTGATATCCCCATCCACTGGAACGAGAAAATTAAGGAGGTACAAAACCAACTCGTAGACGTTTACAACGACGTGAAGGCGCAAGGGCTTGAAACGATCGATTACCTTGTCAGGCATATCGACATTCCCTTCATGCCCGATGTGGCCAACTACTCTCTTCCCCCAAAGTTCAAGATGCCAACCATAGAAGCTTTTAATGGCTCCAAAAATCCGCTGGACCACCTTAACACCCACAAATCCTTGATGCAGTTGTACAACATACTAGACGAGATCATATGTAGGGATTTTCCTACCTCCCTCAAGCGATCTGCTCCCCAGTGGTTCGCCAAGCTTACCCCTCGTCCATTGACTATTTCGCTGAACTAAGCAAGTCATTCATCTCACACTTTATTAGGAGATATTGACACCAGAAACCTATCACCCACCTACTTAACATCAAGCAGGACTGGGACAAAATCCTAAGGAGTTACCTCACTCATTTTAATGAGGAAGTCCTCCAGAATGAAGAACCAAATGACAAAGTCGTTATGACGGCCTTCACAGAAGGCATGCTCTCATCTAGTCTTATGTTGTCAGCCTTGAAGTGCCCACCAAAGAACATGATAAAATTACTATAAAAGGCCCAGAAATACATGAACGCTAAAGATGTCGCCAAAGTAAGGTGAGCTGAGTCCTCACGTAGAGGGGAATACGAAAAATAGACACGTGCAAATTTTACTTCTTCACTAATTTGTGATTAAAATTCAAATTCAGTGAAAAAATAAACATTTTTTTGGAGAAACTTGATGTAGGTTTTTTGATTCCAGTAGATCTTGAAAAAATACTCAAATTCAAAAAAAAAATACCTCAGACAGACAACTGAGCGTAAGTTATAGTCGTTCAAAGTTTTGTCAATTCTTCATTATTTTCGAATACCCCACCAAGTGCCCAATGCCCAGTGCCCATCCCTGCGACGCCCAACACTAGAGCCCAAGTCCTGCGGCACCTGATTAACCATCAAAATTGTTATTTAATTATATTTAATGATTGGTTAATTACATATTATTTGTGATTAAATGTGTTAAATTCCTTGATTTTCTAGTTTGATACTTTTTCTAATTGTTTGATTTATTTTGCAGGTAAATTGATTAATTTAAAGTAATAATGGATAATGCAAGTGAAACAATCACTAGAGGAAGAATTACAATTGATAAGGATTGAAGAGTAAAGATTGAAATCGGATGACTTGAAGATATGATAGCAATTTAATCCTTATAAGAGTCAAAGTTGGAAGAAAACTCATTTAGAGTTGGATTAGAAAAGTATCTTCGAAGATAAGGATTTGACACGTCTTCAGTATTTTGGTCATAACTTTTGACTCTGATATTCGATTTACTTGATTTTAGGAGGTTAAAAATAAGACTTCAAGGGCTACAAAAGTATATTTCACGACATTTTCGTGATTCAACATCTAAATATGCGAAATTCAAGCTCGAAGTCTTGACAAATTTTGTACCCGCGCCCCAAAGATTTTATGCATGAAATTTAACCTTACAAGACTTCTTTTTGAAAAAGAATTCCTTCCAAGCCAACCTTAGATGTCCCACCTATATCTAGGATTTATTTTTAGTATAAATAGGGGTTCTCATTTTGGAGTTAGATTATTCTTTTCTTTTTTTCATCTTTTTATTTGAATTTTTAGTTCATCATGTCTGGCTAGAAGGCTAAGCTAGGGTTAGGGGAGAACCTCTCAACGAAGTACGGTACTGTTATTGACTCTGTGCTTAATGATTTATGATGTTTTGTTAATTTAACTTCTAATTTCTTAGCAAAATTTTTACTCTGTAAAAATCTTTGAGTTGTTATGTCATATACATCGATTGCTAGAATTTCCCTGCGAATAAATAACTGGTTATTCAATGCTTGAGGTAATTATCATTATTTCATAAAATAATATAATTGGATGATTATTCAGGTTCCCGAATAATCTTTTGATTATAACTTTTGGTTTTCTTACTTGATTTATTACTCGAATCAATCAACATCTGATTCTTGTCTCAAGTTAAGATTTGAGTTTTTAATCATTATTGTGTGAAATTGAGAGAGAGTACTTGATGCTCTAGTATTTTTATTACTGTTTTAATTATTTAAATCAACTTTCTTTGCTCAACAATTTCCTAAACAAATCAGTTACTTTTAAGTTTGTTTTAGTATTTGTGTGATTGATTTCTTGTTATAATTTCTTGAGTGTTCGACCTCGTTCTTCCGAGAATTGTATTACTTCACTCAATCTGTACTTGAGTTTATAATATTAAAGTTGAAGCAAGTTTTTGGCACTGCTGCCGGGGAATTGTTTGACAAGGAGCTATCACATCTATTGAGGTTTACCAGATTTGAGATTCTTCACAGATCTGGTAATCTCATCCTTTTTTTATTATTTTTTATTTATTTGTTTTATTTTTCCTTAGGTTAGATATTTCATAATTTTTATTTTATATTTTTATATTTTTTAATGGGGTGTGAAGATTTTTTTCGATGGAGGAACTGTGTGTGCTTTGTGATGTGTATGGGCATCTCATTGAGGCTTGCCCTTTAATTCCAAATGCTCGACAATATTTGAGGAATGAGACAATTGTATTACCTAATTCCTTTCAACCTTACTCCGACCATTGTTTTAAAAATTTTTATCCCAATTTTGGTTGGAAGAATGAACATTATTAGTTACCTATATATGTCACATCACCACAATACCCTCCCCAATATCTACCCTACCATGACCCACAAGAAAAGAATTTGGAAGACATTCTTTGTGAATTTATGCAAAGCCAACTAGCTTTCAATGCCCAAATAAGCCAAGATATTAAAAAGGTAAAAGATATGCTCAATACATTAAAACAAGAACAAAAGGTTGACAATAGTCAATATAGTGAGAGTGATTCTTTTCCTAAACTACAAACTGAGGATGAATCCATTAATACCCTTGATAGTGAAGAATTAAGTGACATTATTATTCAACAAGAGGCTAACAAGCCCAAAGACCTTTCATTATCAAAGAGTAGTAATGAGATTCGAATATGTAATCTTGATGAGGATATGAAAGTTGAGTTGAGTGTCATAATTGATAAAAATCTATTTTTTATTTCATTGTTAGATTTGCATAAAAATGTATATATCTCCCTTTTCTTGCATGTTCAAAAGATATATTGGGTATATGAGTGAATAGTTCGATTAAATAAGTTACTTCGACACCATGTTTTTAAGCCATTAAAAATTAAATGGCGTATATTCAAATCTGACTTTAAACCGGATTGAGTATGACCTTTTATTTTTATTTGTACATAGTAGTTAGATTTTATTTTATTTTTTTGTTTAATTTTAGTTTCTTTTCTGTTTGTTTCAATTTATAGTTTTCTTTGTTTGTTGAGTTTTTATTTTTAGATTTCAGAGTTGTTGCGGCACCAGGTATTCCTATCCCTTTGATCTTTATTTATTATTTTTATTGAAAATTAAGGTATTTATTTTTACATTGAGGACAATGTTGAATTTAGGTTGGGGGGTATGGGTATGTTTTGTGTTGTAAAAATTCCTAGTTTATGATTTATTTTTAGTTCATTTATTTTGCTAAAAAAAATTAAAAAAATTAAAAATTTTAAAATTTTTAAAAAAATTGGNTAAAAAAAATTAAAAAAATTAAAAATTTTAAAATTTTTAAAAAAATTGGTTATTAAATATCTAAATAACATTTTTATGCATAATTTGACACCACAATATAGAAATAATTTGTTTACCTTTAAATTTATAACTGTTTAAGCATCATATAGAACTTTATTTTATATTTTTGTATCTCATATCATGTTCTTATAAAAATTCACAATTTGTGCACTTTAAATTTTACCAAGTTGAAAAGTTATTAGGTATTTTACCTTGAGAACTTGACACATATAGTGGAGATGCATAAAAAATCTGATGAGTTTTGATCCAATCTTTTTTTTTGANAGAAGTTGACACATATAGTGGAGATGCATAAAAACTCTGATGAGTTTTGATCCAATCTTTTTTTTGAAGGGTTATTTATATTTACTCAATAAAGAATATTTTTATTCAACTAATCTCTTTTAATAGTCTCATTATTTTTGTTTTGATCAACACCAATATTATGAATTATTACTTGACTTTAAATTATTTGCATGAGAAGTGTGTTATCAAAAGCTCTTGAGATATGATTTTAGGTCATCTTTGATATTATTTGAGGTTAAGCCTTATTTTTTGAATATTATTATCCCTAGAAGCCGTGATTGAGCCTATGAAGCAAAACTCTATTTCTTATACCCAACATACAATAACCAAGATTAATACCCAACATAAAAAATTAATATCCTTTACTCTTGGTTCTCCCGAGATTGAGCTTTTTATTGTTTATGTAAGTTGGGAGACGTTGGTTGAGAAAAGATGAAAGAATGATTTCAAAAAAAAAAAAACAGTTCTGCATACTTTTGAACANTTATTTTTTGAATATTATTATCCCTAGAAGCCGTGATTGAGCCTATGAAGCAAAACTTTATTTCTTATACCCAACATATAATAATCAAGCCAATGAAAAAAAAAATAATATCTTTTATTCTTGGTTATCCCGAGATTGAGCTTTTTATTGTTTATGTAAGTTGGGAGATGTTGGTTGAGAAAAGATGAAAGAATGATTTCAAAAAAAAAAAAAAACAGTTCTGCATACTTTTGAATTTTTGCATTAAATGTCTTGCTAAAAAAAAAATAAGTAAATACATTCAATTGTCTTGCTGAAAAAAAGTTGAAAAGAAAAAGAAATACAATATGTCTAGCTGTGAAAAAGTAAATTAAAAAAAGAGAGAAAAATAGCAAGCATGAGTTGAAAAAATATGAGCAAGTGTTTTAAATTGTGCTTCTAAAGGGTGAAGAGTGAAAGGTTATGGAAAGAAGATTGATTGTATAATGTAAATATTCTCTCGGAATAGCTTTTTGAATTCTTGAATATCATTCATTTCAAAACTCTAGTCCCAAGACCCCATTACAACCTTAAATAAAGAGCTATATGATTTTAAGAGTTTATTGATGGATGCATGACTTGTATAAATAAATAAGAGAATGGTGATTGGTTATATATTGTGTGTTGATTTTCTTTCATGAGACTATGTCAAATCCTTTTCTTTTGGATTACGTTTTTTCAATAGACATGTGAGCATTATTTTGTTTTGACTTAAATATCTTCTTTTCACATGTAATATTTGAGAAAATAGTCACTATAATCTGAGAGAATCTTTTATGAGTGAATTATCTAGTGAGATTTGACATTGAGACGAATAGTTGATGGTTGTAGAGGTGATTACCAGACAAATTGCTAACTTGGTATAGTTAATTCACACTACACACGAGTTTGTATGGGAATATGATAAGTGCATACATTTATATAGCGTAGAATTCTATATTTTCTTTTGCATGTACTTATTATAAAGGCTTGTATCTTAGAATTTTTATATTGTGGTAGCAATTTGTATTATAAAATTATTATTCAGATATTTAATCATAGAGTGATGTTTGTGGGTATCATCTCTAAAAACTCTCACGAGACTATACTCGTCCACTAGGAAGAACCTAGAGGTTTAAAGGCTTGTTGCATATGCTAAATGTAGTCATGAGTCCTACGAAAGTGAATTTGTGTTTTATTTTATTAGTTTATGTTGTTTTTAGTTTTTAGATTTTATGATCCATGTATTACTATGGACTAGTAATATTCAGGTTGAGAGTGTGATTAACCATCAAAATTATGATTTAATTATGTTTAATGATTGGTTAATTACATATTATTTGTGATTAAATATGTTAAATTCTTTGATTTTCTAGTTTAATACTTTTTTCTAGTTGTTTGATTTATTTTGCAGGTAAATTGATTGATTTAAAATAATAATGGATAATGCAAGTGAAGCAATCACTAAAGGAAGAATCACAATTGATAAGGATTGAAGAGTAAAGATTGAAATCGGAAGACTTGAAGATATAACAACAATTTAATCTTTATAAGAGTCAAAGTTGGAAGAAAACTCATTTAGAGTTGGATTAGGGAAGTATCTTAGAAGATAAAAATTTGACACATTTTCAATATTTTGGTCATAATTTTTGACTCTGATATCCGATTTACTTGATTTTGGGGGGTTAAAAAGAAGATTTCAAAGGCTACAAAAGTGTATTTCACGACATTTTCATGATTCAACCTCTAAATATGCGAAATTCAAGCTCGAAGTCTAGACAGATTTTGTACCCGCACCCTAAAGATTTTATGCATTGGATTTGACCTCACAAGACTTCTTTTTGAAAAAGAATTCCTTCCAAGCCAATCTTAGATGTCCTACCTATATCTAGGATTTATTTTTAGTATAAATAGGGATTTTCATTTAGGATTTAGATTATTCATTTCTTTTTTTCATCTTTTTATTTTGATTTTTAGTTCATCATGTCTAGCTAGAAGGCTAAGATAGGGCTAGGGGAGAACCTCTCAACGAAGTACGGTACTGTTATTGATTCTGTACTTAATGATTTATGATGTTTTGTTAATTTAACTTCTGATTTCTTAGCAAAATTTTTGTTTTGTAAAAATCGTTGAGTCGTTGTGTCATATACATCGATTGCTTGAATTTCCTTACGAATAAATAACTGGTTATTCCACGCTTGAAATAATTATCAATATTTTATAAAATAATATAATTTGATGATTATTCAGGTTCCTGAATAGTCTTTTGATTGTAACTTTTGGTTTTCTTACTTGATTTGTTACTCGAATCAACCGACATCTGATTCTTGTCTCAAGTTAAGATTTGAGTTTTTAATCATTATTGTATGAAATTGAGAGAGAGTACCTGATGCTCTAGTATTTTTATTACTGTTTTAATTATTTAAATCAACTTTCTTTGCTCAATAATTCCCTAAACAAATCAATTACTTTTAAGTTTATTTTAGTATTTGTGTGATTGATTCTTGTTACAATTTCTTGAATGTTCAACCTCGGTCTTCCGAGAATTATATTACTTCACTCAACCTGCGCTTGGGTTTACAATATTAAAGTTGAAGCAGCACCCACACACCCTTGCCTTGGCGCCTCCCTCCTCACCTGCCTAGGTGCACCACCTACATCGCGTGCTTAGTTTGTCCAGCAGTGCCTTTGGTGCCTGGCACCACCCCTCCTAGCACACTAGGCGACCTCGCCTCCCGTGGTCGACGTCCATGCTACGCCGGCTCTATCCTACTGACGCCCTCTTGCTACCCTCACTATCATCTCCCTCCTCCTTTCCTTTAAGTGAGAGAAAGCATCCCGAGTCACCAAAAGCTCGACCTAACTCTGTTTTTGCACACACGTAAGCAGCCTCAATCCCCAGTTTAGCAGCTCTCTCGCAAGTCACCAAACGCTCAACCTCACCTGTCTCTGTTCTCACGCAAGCAGCCTCAGTCTCCAACTTAGCAATTCTCTCATGAGTTGTCAAAAGCTTGACCTAACTCTGGCTCTACTCTCACACAAGCAGCCTTAGTCTCCAGCTTAGTGGCTCTCTCGTAAGTCACCAAATTTTAGCCTAACTCTATCTTTGCTCACACGCAAACAACCTCAATCCCCAGCTTAGCGGCTCTCTCGCGAGTTGCTAAAAGCTCGGCCTCACTCTACCTCTACTCTCACGTAAGTAGCCTTAGTCCCTAGCTTAGCAGCTCTATCACGAGTCATTGCACCTCTACTCTCATACAAGCAGCCTCGGTCTACCAAAATCTCGGCCTCAAGAGGAATTGCTCTTTCATGAGCCAGACTCAACTACTCCTTAGAAACTTGGTAGCTGGTACACTCGTCTTTCTTTCGCCAAAGTTCGCGACACCTCATCGAGTTTGAGCGTCCTCGAAAAAAGGCACTAAAAAGCCGCAGCCATCTGCGAATATCCAAAAGTAAAAAATGTCAGTATGACCAAAACATACAGAAAAAAGGTTGCACAGAAAATAAGAGTACCATAGTAAATCCCTCAATTTCAATATTGATGATACCCTCAAGACCCCAAGAGTCGACCCTTCTATTATCCGAGGTTGTCACAAACCTCCAAAGCTACTTCTTGACCAAATTCACGTCCTGCAGCATGGACACTGGGCCACGGCTAGAAATAGGACAATTGTGTGAAGTTCCGACCTCAGTGGAAGTCTACTTAGGAGTCTCAATATCTAAAGTAGTCCTAGGACTAGCCCTATGAATCAAAGGGGGTCACATGCTGAGAAGGAATGGGGGCACCATCAGACCTCTCCTTCTGAGAAATGGTAGGGCCATTAGACCTCAGCTGGGAAATACTGTGGGCATCAAATCTCACCCTCTTAGGCAGAGGGGAAGTCGTCATCCTAGTGACATAGAGATCACTTGTGGAGTCTGAATGGAAGAGCAAATTTTCAAAAATTGAAGACATCATCAATTTGCGTGGGTCCTCCATGGTATCGCCCATGGCACCGCCCAACCTTTCGCCTTCCCTAGTGTTGCCCAAGTTCATATTTGTGGCACCACCCAAGCTTCTCTCCCTTTCTAATGCACCATTCACCAATGCATGTCCATCTCCTCGCGCAGAAGCGTCTATGCTTCTCTTCATCCTCTCTCTGCTACTTGCGGAAGGAAGAAAGAGAATGGTACTTTCCTAGCTCTAGTCAGAAACATGGGGTTTCTAATGTAAAGGAATGAAGTTTTTCCAAATCCAATGAGAGACCCATCAGAGGAATTGGCGCTACAAAATGGAAAAGTAAGCTTCAACAACGCAATGGACAGAAAAGTTGAAGAGAAGAAGCCACTGTGTGGAACAAGATACCTTGGTCTACCCAAATGAAGGAGCTCGCTCATGCCCTCAACCCCCCGTATCACTACTAGACCTTGGGGGCACGAGGGGCAAATGATGAGCCTAGATTCAACTAGGCTCAGGCCCAGTTCATGGATTAAGCCTAAATTAGTTTAGCTCATGATCTCAGTTCAATTCAAAGTCCAAGAGTCAACACACATGAAAGAACATTCATCGGGATAGACATTACTTCTAGATAGTGTTCATCCCCTATTATAGCTATCCCTTGATAAATTAGTAACTTGAACTTCACATCACCGCCTCAGTTAAGACTCTATGCCTATAAATTGTAAACCCCTCTACACATGGGATAGATCTCATAAACTATACATTAAGCGTATTCGTGTTCTCTCTCTTACTACATTGTATTCTCTTATTAATAGAGTTTTTCGATCACCCTTGTTGTCTTTAGTGGTTAAGTCACTCATATCCAACCATTCAATCTTTGTCTCTTTTTATTAATTGTTTCATTAAATTATTCTAAACTACACACATTTGACTGATTTAATTGTGCACAATCGACTTTGTATATCATTAGGTCAAACTCTTGCTTTCAATAAGTCCATTGATATATATTAATCCATCTGTTTTTCGGACGACTTTAGTCGGCAATAATTCCCAGTGGAAGAAGCTCTTGATTCGACCGTTATGTGACCCCAAATTATTTTTGGGAGTTGGTATTTATCCACTAAAATGTCATGATGTCATGTCGATATATGTACATTGTTTATATTGTCAACTATACTTTAGGATCACATATATTCATATATTCATCGATCACAAATATAAATTCAATGTTTTATACACTAACAAAAATAAAAAATAATCTATGAAAGATATCAATCTACTGTATTAATAGTTAACAAGTTATTCGATAAAACAAATCAGACCCCCTTTGTAATATTATGATGACAATTAATGGATAAAAGAGTCGTGTTTGTTTTTGATTCTCGAATTAGAACGAGGAATGCGCGATGCATCATTGTTGGTGCTACTTACAATAATGATATGCGGAGGGCGACACTCCATGTGGCTGAATGTTGGATTGGACACATGGAGCATGCGGCGACCCAAAGTGGTTCACCGATAAGTGCACGTCCTTATGTAGGACCCTCACTTCACTGACCCATTTTATACTATCACTATCTTTGCCTCCTTTCATTAATTCCCCTTTAATATTTCTCAACGATTTTTCAAATTCTAACTCCAATTTCAATTGGCAAAACTTTAAAGCACTAAAAAAAATATTTGTGGTATTATATTGAAAACTATTATTATTAAAAGTTAAGTTACATTTTTAATGAGGTATCGAGAAATTAATTCTTGGTATTAGTGTCATGTTTTTGTTTCTCTTCAACCTTATTTTAAGCATGTCAATCGTATTGGGCGATGCGAGTTTGTATCAAAAAAAATTCATTCATATTCGATTCGTTTATTAATTCGTGTCTAACGAGTTTTATTATATTAAAGTTGTGTTTTGTATGAATTGTGTATAATCGATATATAAACGAATCGTGTCGTAAATTTTTTTTCTTAATTTCACTCATATCCGATTCGTTTATTAATCGTATTATGTCGGATTTACTCGTTTATGAAACAAGCGATTTAAAGAAGATCCAAACATTCTAATTTTGAATCGTGTTAATCCTACCTTATTTAGATATTTCTCTCTCCTCGTGATTGATATTAGTAGCAATATTATCCGTCTTCAGTATTTGCACCTTTGATTATAGTGTAAATTAATTAAGTTTTAATGTCTTCGATTGAATGTTAATGGGGATACAATTGCATAGGACAAAAAAGGTTCATAACTTTCAATTGTTTCATTTAATCCTATATGTAAATTAGCATGGCAATCAAATTTTCCTATCGAATTCTCTATTAAAATAGCTAGAAAAGCCCCTCTCAACCTATTTCAATTTATCCTTTAAACTTCTATTTTAATTTTTTTTTTTTTTGACATAAGAACTAAATGAAAAGATATGATTTCAACGATTTATATAGTTTAATTAATTGAAAAATCTGATCGATAATTGAGATTATCTAGGATACTTAACTCTTATTCCTTCATCTCTTTTTGTTACACTTGTTTTTTTATTTTGTAAACGTACACGTCAAAAAAACCACCAAAAAGTGAACTTGCTTTTACTTAATCTAATAATTAAAGATGATGATGAATGTGTATAGGCCAGAACCCCAATTAGTAGTTAATGATAAGGATAAGTTGAAAATTTAAACTTCTTAAATTTAAATTTTGATAATTTTTTGAGTCAAGGTTATGAGAAATTTATTTCTCATAAATATTTTAGTCTCGATATAGATGGTCTGTATTTGACCGAATTGGAAAGTAGATTAGTTGAGGTGCACGTAATTTAGTTTAAACACTCCTGACTGTTTGACAAAAAAAGAAAGTGTCTAATTTGGGTATAATGGTGATATCACGTCACTATTATTATGTGCTGTTATCATCTAATAATATACGTATATCCGTGGATATCGTAGATCTCATTTCTTTATATAAAGTAGTTATTTTTTTACATTAACAAAGTAATTACTATATTAAGTAAGATTTTATTACTTGCTTAAATATTTGTTTGTAATTAAATAATGGCACTACGTGCCTAGTGATGCCATAAATTACACCTCGGCAAAACTCGTTAGAACTCAGAGTCCTGACTCGGCCTAGGTCGTCCGCCATAAGTAAGTCAATTCCCAGATTGCCAAGTAATATTCAATCAGTGCGGTAAAACTCTTAAGTCAGTTCGGATCTCATAGCCATAAAAAAGAATGGAGGACAGCATGTCCATTTTATCTTGAATAGCAAATTCCCGCCTTAAGAATGTCACATTACTGCTTCTACAAGATCACTTGTCCTATAGATATAATTGTCTCTAACGATTAAATATTTTTGAATGATTCTGACAGATTTAAAGGACCACACAATCTTCGATGATAAAAACAAAAAACTTACCCTTCTATATATAGAATAAGATGCCCTACAAAAAAGGCAACGAACCCCTTGCATATATAGAACAAGATGACCTACAAAAAAAGAATAAGAGATTTCATTCACAATGAATTAATCTAGCTATTTAACTTAGTAAATCATTCAAATTGATCTATGTTTTACTTGTTCTATAACAATATTAACTCGTACATTTCTCTCCTACCCTATTTTTTACATGTATCGTTAGTGGCGATCGTAACGTAGTGTTATCATTATTTTGATGAGACCTGCATGGGTGAAAATGTGAAAAGAGATTGAATGCACTAGATGTATAATACAATATCATGATTGTATTACGATATTGTGGTGTCACTGTCCCACTAAACAAAATAAGTAGCTACCCCCTCATAAGTTCCATGGACTAAATATCCGACCTCTCACTAAAGATGGAGAGGGACAAGACACATCCGACAAGATAGAATGATAAGGTCAGTCCTCTCAACCACTTGCCACGTACTAATATGATTGTTAAATAAATCGGTTTTGTTTTGGTTTAGATGGATTTTGATTTTTTTTTTTTATAGCTCAATTTGATAAGTTTGAGTTAGATTCAATTATAATATAAAAAATTTTTAAATTTCATGATGAAAAGGTAACAAAACAATATCCTTCAAATATTTAATTTTTAATCAAGAGATTTAAATTATATAAATTGAGTTTTTTCAAATTTTATTTTAACTTGAATTTGAGTTTAAGTTGAAATTCAAGCTTGTTGAGTGAAACCAAGACGAGCAATTCAGCTACTATAATACCACCGTACCCGTAGGGTTTGTTTGCTTATTGAGAGAGAGAGAGAGAGAGAGAGAGAGAGAGAGGAGAGTTTAAGAAAAATAGTTTGTTATACCTCTTAATCTTGTGATTGATTATTATTTTTAAACGTGTGATTTATATCCTGATTCATAAGTGATCCGGTTTAATAAATTCACATACATGCAATTTGGACAAACTCAGGGGTTGTAGGTTTTATATATTCTAACCTAGGTTAACTACGTCAAATGACTCTTCTATTTTTAATAAAATATCATATATACAAAAATCACATCTTAACCGCCTAATTACTCTTCCCTGTAATTAAACAAACATAGGTATGCATTAGATTCGTTAATGGGTAATATAGTCATTTATTTATACTTCTAATAAAATTATCTTAAGATAAAAAAATTTAAAATCTTTATTTTACCCTAATATAAGATTGTAAGACCACTCTATTATTTCAATTAAATATCTAAATTACTATCATATACTTATATTAGTCATTACTCATACCTAAAGACAGTCTTAACACAAAAAATTTGCCAAGCAAATAGGGCATCTAAGAATGTTTTAAATCAAAGAAGTTTAAGGGTTGAAATGAAGAAAAATCATATCATATTAATACAATTCGAGAATTCTCATGAATTTAAATTAACACCATTATAAAATTATCATGCCATAAATTTTTTCATAACAGCTCTTCTTTCCACAAAATACGTGTTTATTTTTTCAACCTCGGGCTAAATCTAATAAATAAGTTGTCTAGTTTTAATCATTAAGAATACACAATTAAATCATTGAATCCAATCAAACAAATTAATCACGTTGAACTACAAATCAAATTTTCAAAAAATAGAAAAAAAATTCAATCGAACTAACACTGCCTAGCGGATTTACTTGTAGTTGCGAGGACAATTAATTTGAATTTTGTGCCGCTATGACTTCTCAAATTCTATAGAAATATTCTCACGCTGTACTTAAACCAAATCAACAAAATTAAAATTTCACCACTTAAAAATAATTGATTTAATTGACTTTTTGTCGTTTCATATCTATTTTGCACTATTCATGTATTCAAAAAAAATATGAACATTAGCAAGGGGAAAGTGACGCAAATAAGGAAAAATATGTTATTGTTGGTTTCGAATATTTTTTTTTTTACAATTGGTTTCACTTATTTTTTATATTGGTAATTAGCTTGACTTTGAATTTTTTAGTTTTTTTTCGTACAATTGATATCATTTATTTTTATTTTTTTATTGGTGATTAGCTTGACTCTGATTTTCTTTTTTTTGTGGTGCAATTGGTATCATTTATTTTTTTTTTATTGGTGATTAGCTTGATTCTAATTTTTTTTCGATACAATTGGTATCACTTGTTTTTTTTATTGATGATTAGCTTAGCTTTGAATTTTTTTGAATAAAGAAGTCCAATTAGAATCGTCAAGACAAACAATGTTAAGAGAGAAAGAGTATGACATATATATATAGAGAGAGAGAGAGAGTATGAGAGATAAGAGAGAGTGTGTTTAAAATGTCTGAAAGAGAGAAAGAGTTATATATGTATAAGAGTTGGGTGTATGAGATAGAGTGTGTGTGTGAGAGAGAGAGAGAGAAAAAAAAGAGTTATATAAGATATGAGAGTTTTAGAGTTGTAAAATGAATGAAAGTTCAATTAAAATCGTCGAATCAATAAGAAAGAGAGAGAGAGATAAAGAGAGAAGGATGTTTAAGAAAAATAGTTTGTTAAACCTCATAATCTCGTGATTGATTAGTATTTTTAAACCCGTGATTTATATCATGATTTGTAAGTGACCTGGTGTATTAAATTCACATACATGCAATTTGGGCAAACTCAGGGACGTAGGTTTCATATATTATTCTAGGTTAACTACGTCAAATGACTCTTCTATCTCTAATAAAATATCATAAATAAAACATTGCATCTCAACCATTTAATTACTCTTCCCTGTAATTAAACAAACATGGGTAGCAATTAAACAAACATGGGTATAAAGTAATGGGTAGTATAGTCATTTATCTATACTATTAATAAAATTACGTTAAAATAAAAAACTTTTGAATCTTTATTTTACCCTAATATAAGATTGTAAGACCACTCTATTATTTCAAATTAAATATCTTAATTACTATCATATACTTATATTTTTAAATTCCCAAATTATTTATAACATCTCTTTTAATTATTTATTCTATGTATAAAATATTAGTTTTTATAAAAAAATTGATGCATCATTATATTTTCTATAAAGTGTTTAAAAAACATTTAAAAATTTCATTAAACTAATATTACTCATTTCATATGCAAAGATAACATTATGTGTATTTTCTTTTTGATTGAAAAGTTTAACCCTTTTATTTTTAAGGTAAAAATTAATCGTCTATATAATTTTTTTAAATCAATTTGCGTTACATCAATATAATTCTTAAATCACAGTAAATTTTTTAAGATGTATTACAATTTGATATAAAATAGATATTGTAGTGTATTTTTAAATAAAATTTTAATTTTTTAGAATTTTAATATATTTGATAATATATGTTGTATTACATAGTAATATATTAAATCTTATCTCAATTGACCTAACTAATTCCTAATTACAATAAGGTTCTAATGTTATTAGTATATTGACAATTGTTTTTATTTTATTCAAGTAATTATAAGTAAAATTCTAATCAAATCAATTTGAAGAAATTTAATTTCTCAAACATCACTAAAAAAATCAATCTCAATCACAATTTCTTATAAAAAAAAATATAACTGTAATTATTTCTTTTTTTATTTTATTTTTTATAGTTAAAACAAAGAATTTTGGAAATATACAATTTTTTTATAATCTTATAATAGAATATGAGTAATGAAACATTAAGTTTGATAAATTTGAAATAATATTTAATTCAAATACACATATACTTAATATGTTTTATTAATTTTTGTGTACGAAAATTATTCACGTACAATGTATGTACTGCATTGCTAATAAAATAAATATATGTTAATAATTGTAATAAATACATGGATCACACAAGTGTATATGTTATTTATCAAATACGAGTATTGTCCATTAGCAACCACCAGTACTCGTTGCCATTGTCACCCTCAGTCACCGGCACCATTACCCACATTTTTAATAATTATATTTGGGCTAGGTCTTGGGTCTAGGCCTGACATATGGACATGAAAATAATTGTCTTATTTAATATCATTAAATGTATTTTGATGTAATTTAATTTAATTTAATTTAATGACAGAATAATTTATCCAGAGTAATGCTATGCACTTCACATTTGTGCATCAAATCATTATTTGTTGTTGAATCAGTAGGACCTACTACTATCCAACAATTGACAGTAATTTAGTACACATTTTTAGTGCACAAATTTGATGTACATGGAATTACTATTTATCTAAACATTAGATTATGTCCATCGTAATCCGAGCGGGTTTAGAATATGTCTCTTAAGGAATAAGGGTGACTAACCTTTAAAGGACAAAAATCCTAAGGGTTGAGTTGTAATTTTTTACAGCTCGTCTCTGTTATTACTTTACTAATTTTTTTAGAGTATAATTATTTTATTTGATCCATAAGATTTAAAATCAAATCATACATCTATGATTTAAACATAATTACATCTGTTCAAAATTTGTGTTGTAACTAGGGGTGTTAATCGAGTTGAATTCGAATCTAAATTGAACTGAATTTACACATAAACGAGCTGGCTCGTTTAACTATTTACACGTAAACGAGGTTTAAAAAATGTTCAAACTTGACTTATTTAACANAACGAGCTGGCTTGTTTAACTATTTACACGTAAACGAGATTTAAAAAATGTTCAAACTTGACTTGTTTAACCGCCCTAATTGTAACTTCATATTAAAAAACAAATTATTTGATTAAAACAAAGTAAAAAAAAAACAAGAAGCAAAACAAAATGATTTGACTTGCAGGCACACATTTGATATTCTTTTATTCTAGTCTACTTAAATTTTATGAGCTACTTTTAATTTTTAGACTAGATTGAGAATTTTCTTATATGTCCTCCGGGAGTGCATCAACCCTCGATGTTTGATCGTATTTTTAGTACTTCTTTTTTTCTTTAATCTTAATGTGCACATAAAATTATCATTTATCTAAACATTGGAATAAATATTCAATTTTAGCCAACACTGAATCTTAATTATTATCAAATATTGGAATAATAATGTGCATTCAATTCTATTTTTAAATTTATTTTATTCTTATTAAAAATACTATTGGGTACAAAATGCAACATTAGGTCTTAGGTTGAATGCATAGGAAAAATATCTAATATAATAAACATGACAAGTTGGAGCTTGGTTTTCAACTAAATTCGTTTGAGTTAGATGAGTAGTTTGAAACAAAAGGTGAAACATTAACTTCAAATGCTAAGAGTTGCAATTTTTTTTTTTCGTTACATGGTGCACTGGCTTATGTCTTGGACTCTCTCGAGCTCGATTACTGGTTACTTATAGTCTAAGCGGATGTAGAATATATCCCTTTAGAAATAATGGTAATTGACCTTTCGTGCATATAAAGAATGTTGAACTTGTGATCTTTGAGTTACCAGAAATCGAATTCAACCACTGAATTATCTTTAAGGGTTGAATTGTAATCTTTTTATTTTTTTTGGTTTAACGGTAAGAGGTATTTGAACCAATATACGCATAACTCAACTAATTTTCTCTCCAATCCAATCAAAAACATGTTATCTAAGGTGTGATTAGAATATTCATGAAAAATAAATTTATTATGGTCTAATCTCAAAAAATTATTAAGATTCAAAATCAAAACGTTTGAATTTTTAACTCATTTTTCGTATCACTTGAATTACCCATTATAATTACAATTGTTTTATTTGATGCATAAGATCTAAAATCAAATAATGCATCTATGATTTAAACATGATTACATCTATTCAAAATTTGTGTCGTAACTTCGTAATTAAAAAAAAACAAATTATTTGATTAAAACAAAGTTAGAAAAAACAAAAATGGTATGACATAAGTGAGATGAAAAGGACATTGCTTGGTGGTCGTTATTATCCACTAGGCATTCGTGGCAGTAATAGGTTGGAAGTCTGAAAGTAGGTCCCACAGAGAGGACTTGACTCTGTACGTGGCACAAATCTGTTAGATTGTCGACAGGTAGGACTTAAGGAGGAAATAAAGCCGAGTAACTGAAACCGAAAAAGAGAGGGGGAATCACATTTTATACCTCAAAATTTTTAAATATTCTTATTGTACACTTTTAAAGATTAAATGTTTTTATTTTATATCTAAATATTTTAAAAATATTATAATATCCCTTTTTTTAGTTTATTTGTTCATTTTTTCTGAAACCTTCCCATTGATATTCAAGAAATGAGCAAAAAAAAGCTAATGAAAATGCAATACTTCTAACATATTGAGGGCATTATGTGAAACTTTTAATTTTAAGGATGTAAAATAAAATTGTTAAATCGTTTGGGGTACAAACTGTAATTCTTACAAATGAGAGAGATCGTCGGCCAAACAAGATCGAAACTAAGTTATACAGAGAGAGAAACATCTACATACATATATTGTTGTAGATATGTATACAGAGAGAGAGAGAAAGGAAAGAAGGAGTTTGGAAGGCTTATAAATCGGTGACGGTTTCGGTTTGCTTTTCTCTCTCATTCGCTCTATCTCATACATCAGCGATCTTCACGTGCCTCTCTCTCTCCGTTTTCTCTCTTCTCTTTTTCCGTTTCTGTTCTCTTTTTCTCTTTGTTTACCTCTGAGATTTTTGTTTGTTTCTGGGAAAGTTCGTCGGCTGTTTTGTTTTATCTGAGTCTTCTTTGACGGTGGGTGGTGGTTATTTATACAAGACTCTCTTCAGGCACTCTCATTTGTGTTTACACTGGGAGATTCAGAAACGAATAGAGAAAGAGAAAAGAGAGAGAAATGGAGGGAGAGAAGCAAGGTGGTTCATCATCCTCATCATCGTCTTTCACTTCTGACCTTTTTGGTTCAAAGGATTCCCCTAATTCATTATCTTCGGGGATTTTCGGGTCAATCTTTCCTCCTCCTTCCAAGGTATTGCATTCTTGAACCACTTTCTTTACTGAATCCTTCGATTTCTGACGAGTTTTTTCCGTTCCCTATTAAGCTTTTTATTTAATTTTTGTTTATGAAGGCCATGCGTTTTATGGTATTGGTCTACATATAAGGGTAGTAGCTGAGTTTTGTTAATGGGAAACTGTTATCATGAATTTTCTTCAACATGGGTCTGTATATATCTGTTGGTTTTTCTTATAATCTGCAAGATAAATAAGAAATATTGCATGTTATGTATTTGTATTTGTAATGAGTTTCTTTTGGTAAGAACACAAAAGTGAAACGGAGGGTTTTTCTCAATTCGAGGTTTAATAGTCGGGTAAAGAGATGAATTAAGTACTTTTTTTTTGGGTTTTCTGTTAATTTGTTGGCCTTTTCATGGTTTTCATCAAAATGCAAAACTCTGTTCAACTTAGTATTTGTGAATGCTACCTTGTTTTTCTCATCTTATTTCAATAAACGATGTATGTAGAATTTCATATTTTCTTTTTGTGATTTTGCTGTAAGAAAGCTCTTAGATTTTCATTATTTGAAAAGCTTCCAAATTTGCTTTGTTGGTGTATTTTGTTTTTTTTTTTTTCCAGGTGTTGGGGAGGGAGTCTTTGAGGTCCGAGGCAGTTGAGAAAAAGCAAGACTCTGCATATCATGACTGGAACACCAAGTCTGGAGCTCCAGGTTTACTTGCAACTGTGTTTGAATTACTCTTTTTTGAGATACAATTTTTAATGTTTAATTGTGTCTGGTTTTGCTGTATGACAAATATTTACTTGCTTTTAATGCTCTGCTATGACAATGGTTGCCATGGTTTCTTGAAGATCTGAGCATTCCTATTTGTCTTTATGAAATGCCTGTGTTAACTAGTTGAGTATGAGGAAGGTTTATGGGTCCATATTTATTTCGTGGCATCATTCAAGGCTTCGGTTACTAGAGCATTCAAAATGAATCCACTCTTTAAAATTTTGATGGGTGGCAAGCTTCATGTGAGACCTAGGCTGTTTTATGTATTTACTTATTTTGATTATGGTTTTCTTTATTTGGTTGGATTTCTTATTCAATTCAACCATTTTTTTATGTACACTGATTTTTATTAATAAAACTTTTTGTTCCCTATCTCAAAAAAAAAAAAAAAAA
>CAUOFW020002136.1:524590-543889 GCA_963454935.2 Ilex paraguariensis | reverse complement strand
AACCTGAATACAAAAAAAAAAAAAAAAAAAAAAAAAAAAAAGAGAACATCTCTCATGTTGGTTATCAAAGTAAATGTTTGTACATGGCCTTTGAGAACTTATAACTACTTTTCTGAGTGATTATTTTACCTTTCATTTTTGGTCCTTGTAAAGATCATTGCATATTTGTTTTCACTATGCAGATGCGAAGGAAATTATTCAAAATCCCTCATTTCCTAAATTTTTTCCCGTTTGGAATACAATTTCTTGAGATAGTTTATGCACAAAATGCGTTAAACTTCATGAAATCCGCCTTTTTGCTATAAAAGTGATGATGACATTTCTGTCGCTTCTATTTAGTANTAAACTTCATGAAATCCGCCTTTTTGCTATAAAAGTGATGATGACATTTCTGTCGCTGCAATTTAGTCNAGATAGTTTATGCACAAAATGCGTTAAACTTCATGAAATCCGCCTTTTTGCTATAAAAGTGATGATGACATTTCTGTCGCTTCTATTTAGTAGAACAATTCAAACTTCTCCGATGGAAAATGTTTCTTTAGAAACCATATCCAGCTGTACACATGAATAAAGGAAATTCTTTTTAGCTTTTTGGTTTTTGTGAATATTTTTTGAAGTTTAGTTCAGTGTTATTTTTTTGCTATGCATTCTAACTTGTAAAAACATGAATTCTGTAGCCGGAACAGATTTAATTTTTCTTTGTTTACAGACACTATCCCTCGGAGCAATGAAGGTGAAAGTCAGAGCATGCCAAATAAGGACTCGAGTTTGTTCTATCAGGACGAAAAAGTACAGCCATGTCATCTCAGCTCGTCAATATACTATGGTGGCCAAGATGTCTATTCTCGGCCACAAAATACTCAGAAACCTGGGTACTCAAATGTGAGTATACATTCTTTTAATTCAGATGAGTTCTGCATCGCACTATGCTTTGAGTACACTTACTGACAAAGTTCTGTTGCGCAACTCAAGGAGCATAAATAATTTTTCAAAAATTCAAAATCATATTATTGGTTTTACTTGTCTTCTTTATTGTGGCCATACTTGATGAGAGGTCAATAAGATTAAGAATAGAGGAACATCGGACCCAAAAATAAATAAAGCAAATGAGCAGCACGTTTCTTTAATGTTTTCATTTCAAAGTGTTTTCTTTCCCGAGGGATTAGCTAGTCGATGAGTCAAAAGTCAAGGTATTAACATATCTTTTTGATCTTATCAGTTAAATAAAGACAAAGGAGAAGATGACTCTGGCAGTGCTTCAAGAGGAAACTGGTGGCAAGGTATGAATGTGGCCCTGTATATCTGTTTTAAGTTTAAATCATTCAGTTGAGACATTATTTTGGTGCTTCATACTCCTTCCAAGATTGCAGCAACATAACCTTTGTGATTTCTTTTTACCACAGAAACATATGAATGAGTAGGGTGTCTGCAACTGTGACTGGACTCTAATTTGAATTGTGCTAACAGATTCATTGTTTCAAATACTTGTTTTGCAAGGTTCTCTCTATTACTAAGAGCTCACCAACCATGGCATGTGAATTTTCCATATATTTATCCAGGTATTAAATTACTGAAAACATTTAGGAAATTTGGATGTGGATTCATTTACTGATTTGCTTTTTCATTCTAACTTGTATAAAAAACATCAATTAGTTCCTTTTATGGATTTTTGAGTGGATTTTGATACAGTCTGAGTTAAAGATCTTTTTTTAGATCAGTCGTTGAAGTTATCCAATGATGAAATTTTTCACACATCCTATGTAGCTCCATATTCCAATATTGCATTGAATTTTTCTAGTTTCTCTGTTCAAAAATTTTCTAGGTGTCATAGATTCATTCCTTTTAAGCTCACAAAAATTAATCGTAAAACTAGTATAGTTCAGAAAATGAAACTCAGTATCCTTTGAATCCCCATAATAGGGGCTTTACATGTGAGCAGTAAAGCTTTGAAGCTGTTGGTTGGAAATTATTGTCGAAAACACTCTCAGTTGTCATCAGGTTTTTGGATTACTTTGTGTTTATTGAGATGTATTTTTTAAAATTTTGTCCTTTAACACCAATTGATATGTATCAAACTTCCTCGGTTTTCTGTCTCTTTAGATCATAGCGGAGAGGGGGGTAGGTTGAAAAAATCGGAGAGGTTAATGAAAAGGCAAAGAAAAGCAAAAGAGAAAATAGAAAATTAGTTATGGTTGATTCATTTCTCTGCTCTTCGTCCCAACTGATATCCTCAGTCTGTTCTCTTTTATTTGTCTTTGCAGGTAGTATAAAAAAGTAGGGTATTTAGAGGGTTTACTACTACTTTCCTATATGAAACTATGGATTGAAGCAGGTGGTGGCAGCGCTGAGCGTGGCCAGTTGTTACTTCCTCCCGCCAAACATCCAACCATTATATGTAATCAATCGTTATATGTTATTTCTTTGGTTGAAAATCGAGCTTGAGCCTGTAATGTAAAGAATGTTTGATCTGTGAACTTCATCTACCATATTCTGTTTTGTTGTGGGAAGTTTTAACATGAAACTCAAGTACTATCCTTGTGTGGTTGAACTTTCTTTCCTTTCTTACCAAGAAATATGCCGTTTGCTAGAAACTACAATTACGAATAGATGGTGGCCCAACAGGCACAATGTGCTTGTAATCTGTACATTAGTCTACTATGATTTTGTCCACTACCAATCAATGATTTAACTCTTGATTGGAGCGTGAACCAGACAGTTTGTCTTAGAGCTGTGGACTTTCTCCATCATACCTAGGATCAACATTTTCATGTTGTGGCGATTCTATAGCCAGCATATGACTCACTGTTAGGAACAGCCCATATAGACCGGTGTATGGACCACCACTGTTCCTCAGTGATAGTTAAGTCGGTTGCTAGATATTTAATGTAACAGTAATGTTACTTCATCATATGATTAACATATGGTTTCTCCAACCAATTAGAAACTAACAAATAAGCTTAGTAAACTCCACTTGATCCAACATGATAGTTGCTAGATGTGACGGTTTTTGGTAGTTGTGAATATAGTGAGGTTCACTAAATCTATTTATTGGTTTTTAGTTTTTGATAAGTTAGTGATATTACGGGTAAACGAAGATATGGTAACACCGCCTTATTGAAGGTAGATACTGGATATAATGTAACATATAAGCTGCTAACTTTTATTTGTTGACAAACACTAGCTGAAGCAACACAGTCTCTTTTTCATTAAACTAGTAGATACAGAGGCCTTCTCATCTGAGTTTTATGTAATCCATGGTCCTCCAGAACTTATTTTATCCTATCAAGGAAGGGTGTAGGCTGCAAAAACACAAAAAAACACAAGATTCAGGGCAGAAATGGTGACAAGCAAAGAAGAAATTGAAAGCATAACGATGAATATACTCACGTCCACATTTGTAGCCTACAGGACGATTAGCAATGTTGCAGCGCTTTGGAATGGTCATGGCAACTTCTGGTTTGATTCCAGAACTCTTGGCAGTATTAGAAAGCATTACAGCACAGAGGCAGCTTGGGTTCTGACCAATTCTCTTCACCTGAAGGCAGCAACTGTCTGAGACAGCAGCCTTCTCGTCTTGTGCCGCCATTGCACAAGGGGCCAGCTTCATAGCCTCATCATCTGGAGAAGATTTTCCACATGGCCCTGCCCCTGCCCCATCTGCCCTTTCAAGCCCTGCAATGCCAACGATTGCGAGCAACCCCAGAATGTAGATGACCTTCAGTGAAGCCTCCATTTCTATTTCACAATGCACACCCAACCACACAGATATATACTGGGAGAAAACCTCAGAATGGTGCTTGATGGGGCAGCACCAAGCCCTAGTGGAAGAAGCACTTAAACTGAACACCAAACATGGAGCATTTCCTCAATTTTCGGTCCAATCAAAGGTTGGAACAGGCAATATCCATAAGATCCTATTTTATAGTACACTTCCAGAAGTGACATCTTAGTGACAGGAATAATTTCAAATCCTTGTTGTCCAGCCACCTTGCCATTTCTGGAGATTTATTGACCCACTAACATATAAGTGGCCTCCTGCATTGAAGCCACCTTCTCTGCAGATTAAATCATCCACTAGGGTGTAATCTATGACCCATAAGGCAGGNTAACATATAAGTGGCCTCCTGCATTGAAGCCACCTTCTCTGCAGATTAAATCATCCACTAGGGTGTAATCTATGACCCATAAGGCAGGCCTGGAACTAAATAAGTTGTTGAGAGCACAAAACATTGGAAGGACAGTGATTTCATCACAATGAAATANCCCACTAACATATAAGTGGCCTCCTGCATTGAAGCCACCTTCTCTGCAGATTAAATCATCCACTAGGGTGTAATCTATGACCCATAAGGCAGGCCTGGAACTAAATAAGTTGTTGAGAGCACAAAACATTGGAAGGACAGTGATTTCAATTAAAGTGTTGAACATCTACTGTGGGAACAGCATGAAGTATTGTATACAATACATCTATGAATGACAATGCTAACAACATAATTTCAGTCACCTAAACCATTCAACATATCATCAATTTTTACCTTCATAGTCCAGTTACTTAAATCACATAAGGCTTCAAGGATGAAAAAAGTTGTGGATGTGTATAGGAAACACAAAGCACTCCCGGCTTGTGACTGTTGAGGCATGCCGATACATGAAAACTTACAAAAATGATCNGAATGACAATGCTAACAACATAATTTCAGTCACCTAAACCATTCAACATATCATCAATTTTTACCTTCATAGTCCAGTTACTTAAATCACATAAGGCTTCAAGGATGAAAAAAATTGTGGATGTGTATAGGAAACACAAAGCACTCCCGGCTTGTGACTGTTGAGGCATGTCGATACATGAAAACTTACAAAAGTGATTNTTGTGGATGTGTATAGGAAACACAAAGCACTCCCGGCTTGTGACTGTTGAGGCATGCCGATACATGAAAACTTACAAAAATGATCGCCTTTCCACTTTCAAATACACCTTATACATCAATAAAAATCATACATGAAGAAGCTCAGTTGAATGGCCATAGTTGGGAGAACTGTGAGGCTAATTCTGACTGTTCATTCTTCCCCATCCAAGTGGTGTTTTGGTGGGCCGAGAGTTTCTTTTAGATAGTCAAAAGATTCTTTGAGAAGCTGATGTTTTTTGAGTTGTACTTGAAAATGAATTTGATCCTTCAATTTGGTTGCTGTAGATATTCCCTTTCGTATCAATGCTCAAATAATCTGTCAAAACCTTTTTCACACTAACTCCATGATGAGGAAGCTTGGTGCTATCCAAAAATGGTGACCTTTCTGCTTTTGTAGAACTGATGCGCTGTGATGGTGAAAAGCTTGGCGTGGTAAAGGCAGTTTTATATGGTGTGCTCAATATGGGCGCCGCGTATGGAATCCTGACATTCTGATGAGCAACCATGCCAACTTTGGATATTGCCAAGCATTGATCTGAATGCTTAGTCAGTTCATCCACATAAAGTAGGTCATCAATACGCGCCACAATATTGAATGCCAGGCTTTCCAAAACTCTTGAATAGCTCTCCAAAATAGATTTGCCAACATCCTATGAAACATGGTATATTTGATTAGCTTGGTTATGATATTGAAACTTGGAGGCATAAATAGAGGACCAAATAATTAGGGGAAAAGTTCAAAAGTGATGTAACTAGAACCTTATTGTATTGGATTTTGTTCATGTCTAAGGTGGTCTGAGGGAGACCAGGAAAATGCTGCTTCAAACGAAGCAGGAGGCTCTCAGCTCTTTCTGCAAGCAATTCTCTCTTGTCTGCATCAATTACCAGGTCCTTGACCATTTCCCATGATGACTTCGAATTTGACCAACTTGTGCCATTCAAGGGCTTTGAGTTGGTTTTTCGGTGCCACACATAAATAGAGGACTCCACACGGTTGGCAATCTCTAGGGCTTGATGTTCAGAGGACAAATCAATACAGTCCAGCAGACAGTCTGGTGAAAACTGATCTGATGAAATATACCGATATATAAGATCACCCAAGCTGGCCTTTCCATTCTGCAACCAGGTAACAGGATAAAAAATCATGCAAAATCATCTTTCTAATCTCAGACAAATGTGTTTCTCTGCACTTGGTACCTTTGGAAGAGCTTCCAAGTATGGCTCAGGGATTTCCATTTCAGCTAAAGTAATACTGTTAATAGCCATGGCAGCTTTCAATATTTGGTTTGTGCAATCTCGATTGTGTTGCAACTGCTTTCTTGCATTTTTGCTGAGGCCACCAAAGGGAACGCGAGGAACTGGCAACCACCATTTCTCCTCTTGACGTGGGAGGAGCTTTCGAAATGAGGACAATTCACCAGCTTCCGTGGCTAAAACCCCTTGGTCGACATACCAGAACTCTGTATTCCCAAAATTGTCTAATATTTCCTGTGAACAGATGCCAAATTTAGAATAACCACTCAAGACTACAGGCAATCTGCCAAGAAACATGATTTGGAATCTTACAAGAAGCATACTATCTAATTTGCGCAGAGCTGGGAGATTGACATAAAGATCTGATCGGGGTCTGATTGTCATGACCTGAATCATAGCACAAAGTAGAAATAATAAAATAAAATTGCACGATTCATTTATAAATCTACCGATATAGTAACACATGGGTTTTCCTCTTGTTTTGCTCGTCTTGTTTTCGGGGGTCACATTCATGATTGGTTTAAATGAAGCTACAGAGGCTAACTTTACTGGAGCTTGGGGGCAATTTCGAGCATTTAGAAGCTAGAAGAACTTCTATAGTACTATTAGATCATTGAGTGGATTGTCGTCAAACTCATTTGTAAAAATGAAAAGGGGTTCATAGATTGGAATCAGGAGTCAGGACCTAACATTCAAGTCTGTAAAGAAATCAAAAGTTACCTCAAGCTTGCTTCCATCCGGAAATGTCTGCAAAGAGGGTATCAACTCTACAATGTGATCACTAACACAAAGAATCCATTCCATTTCTCTTCGCCACATTAATTTCTTTTCAAGTGGTAGAGGTTCTAGTCTCCAAATTTGCCCAAATAGAGTAGCTACAAAGTTGGGTATGAAGCACTAGATCAACTTTCAAAGTAAAACACCAATGCAGGAATTACATAATAACAGAATTCATTTCAAATTAATGAAATTTGATCACACAAAACCTGCATCATACAGATAGATAGCATACCACAGAGATTAGTAATTGAATTTGAAATTGTCAATGCTGTACAAACACCATTTCCACAACCAGACATATCTTCTCCAAGCAGCAACTTTGAAAATCTTTCCTTCATCATCTCAGCCTCTATTCAAACTCAAATTTTAAAAAAAAAATCACTCATCAAATAAGTAGATGCATGCATAAAAACATATACACATGAATGTACACTATATGTTCAGTGAGGAGAAGAGGAAATGACACAATTAGCACCTGACATGGATGACCCTTGTTTCTCTAACTTCCTGTCATCCATATTAGGTTTTGGTTTTCCAACATCTTCAGAAACATCAGAACCAGCACAATGTGGCACTTCACACTTCTGAATAGGCCAATACATTAAAAGGGGTAAAGATGAATCCTCAGAGCTACTATGTTCCTCGTTCACTTTTGCCTCTGATGCCAAAAAATCAGAACTTGAGCTACTCTGTCTGCACTCCTCTTCAATGACATCCACAAAAGTCTCAATTTTATTCTCACTTTGGTCAAACACTTCTATTATCCCTTCCATTCCTTCACTCTTCTCAACCAAACCCTCCATTTTAGTCTCAAGGAAATAAGGTGAAGCACAATATACAGAGTTGTTCACTACCATGCCAGTGAAGTGAAGCTTTTTACAGCAAAACCCATTTGACACTTTAGCAATACGACACAAATTTCTAAGTGATTTTGAGACCCTAACTGCCAGTAAAGAAAATGGGTTTTGGTTGTTGGAACTTGGGTACTTGCCTGGGAAACAAAGCTTGAGTTGTTGATGTGTTCGTTGGGTGGTGACGTGTGGTTCTTCTATGTATGAGAGAGCTCTCTCCATAAGGTTCCAAGTTCAAACATCTCTGATTCTGGAGGGTGATAGGTTAAAAAAGAGAGCAATGTACGGGTATTTTTTGGAGGAGCTTCGAGTATATTAAGGAAGTAGAGGCTGCTCACACACTTTAGCACATGATATATGTGACTCAAAAATACAGGACAGCCTCAACAAGCAGACCATAAAGAGCCAATGACGTTCTCTGTGAACGCTTCGCTTAAAATGAGGCGTCTCTCTCTCTCTCTCTCTCTCTCTCCTCGGCCGGTAAAAGATATGTCATTTACGTTGTTAAAATTAAAATATTTATGAAAAATAAATTTTTTATAATTTATCTCCAAATATTTATTAAAATTTAAATTTAAGACGTCTAAATTTATAACTCATTCATATTATCACTTGAATTCCCCTTTATTTTCATATATTACTTTGTTTAAGCAAGGCTTTGCTTAAACAAGGGCTCTAACATAATTACATGCATTATAATCATTCAAGTTTGTTTTATTTATGTAATAGAATAATTTTATTTAAACTGAAATTGTTAACCTAATTTGATGATATAAGATTGAATAGATTCATTATTAATCTGACAACCATAAGATATCATACCATTCAAATTTGACTATAAGATTAGTTTTAAATAACGCTACTAAGGTAATATCATCTTGTGTACTATGCATTCTTTAAAAAAATTGTAATTTTCAATGGAATACTTGGGTGGCAGTTCATGACTTAATTAATTTTTTTTAATGCTCCGTTTGGTATGATGAAAAAATAGAAGGATTAAAACTTAAAATGGTGAAAAGTTGGAGGGATAAATAAAATATTATGTTTGGTAAAAAAAAATAGGAAGGATAAAAAAATCGATGGATGAGATTTCTTTCCCAAATTAGTAGAAAAGTGGATGAAATATTAATTTTTTGTATTGAAATTTATCTTATTTGTCTATATATCATTTTATATTTACATATATTATGTATAAATTAATTTCATAAATAAATACAATGATTGAAAATTTTAGATTCAACACGATGATATGACTCGAACTCGACACGAATTTTAAGACACAAATTTGATTATAACTCGACGCGAACTTGAAAATAACCTGATACACAAACTCGAAATGTAAACGGCTCATATTTAGTTCAACTCATCAAACCCAAAATTAATACTATCAACCCGTTTATTTAAGAATAAATACTTTCTCTATTTTTTAGTTTATTTGATAACAAAAAATTAACGCAAAATTAACATATTTAACTAGTATTATAGACATAAAATGTTAATTATTTGTAATTATTTATTAAACACTGACATAATTATTATATAAAAAAAATTACTTATTATATTTATTTAAGTTAATTTTTAGTTTAAAGAAAAAGTATGAGCATGGATTCAATTAAGTGAAAATAAAATATTAGCATTAAATTTTTTATTTAAAATTTATGTGTGTCAGCACGAATACAAATACAAACATGAACACTACACGAAAATAAACAGGTCAACTTGACACGACACGATTAATTAAATGAATTGAGTTAAGTTTGACTAATGTTTGATACGAACTCGCAATGACTTAACACGACACGACTCGATTATCACCCCTAATCTTAACAAGTCCAAATTTTTTTTGCATCCATTCTACCAAACACAAAATAAGAAAAGTGAATCATTCCTACTCTTCTTCCTTGAAGGATGAAAAATGTATCCTTCGTACTTTCCCTATTTCCTATCAAACAAAACATTAAGGTTACTAATATGTTTTATAAGAAAATCCTTTAATCATTTCACATTTCATGCTTTGGGGTACCCAATTGCACTCACCCACTTCATTTTATTGTCCAAATAGGCCACACATACTTACAAAGAATGAAATTAACCATATGTGCTCTTACTCTTCACCAACCATAGTCAATTATAACCTTTGTGATCTAATGGTAAAATTTGTTTTCTAGTAAATAAAAAGTTTGAGATTCGAGACTTTTCACACTCCTTAAAAATTAGTCACTCTTATTCCTCAAGGAACATGTCTTAAAATTAGCTCGAATTACGGTAACCGATCTCAAAGAACTCGAAAACACCATGGATTATAACAAGGCCAATCAAAATGTATGGTTTTTCCCTTATTGGCAACCAAACAAGTCCAAGTACTAGACGGCTATTTTAGTCATTTAAAGATAGTTCAAAAACATCCAACATATATAAAAACCGATTAATGATGAATAGAGAAGTTCACGACTCTATGATATAAGTATTAAAAAAAATCAATCCAAAGTCAATCGATAATGACTTGAGAGACACTCGCAATACACATGTACTGATTTAGGATGACAGCATTATATTTATGTGGGACGAGTTTTAACATTCCTCGCATATTTAGTGATAAGATATTACCGCATGCAAAGTGTAAAATGGGCCACTATTGATAACCAAAACAAAGGCATCGGAGCATGAAACCAAAAAAAAAAAAAGCAGACAGTTTAAGCAATCATATTAAACCAAGAATGATATGGGGAATGTCATTAGCTTTGGACAAAATGTTGCAATTAAGGTCTCACCATAATCATAATACGTGATATATACGTCCTCACTTTACTTGTAAGCCTTCTTGTTCACCATACCATTTGGATCATTTTGCCGGTTGTTCCAACAGAAAAGTGGAAGTTAGACTCTTTCTAAAGGCTTCTAAGTTGTTTGGTTGATGTTGATAGTAGATTTGAATAGCCTGATGCTTCAGATTCAGATAACTTGGGGGTTATGACTGTTTGCATTGGAAATCAAAAAAAATTTCTATTCTCGTTATTAATTTAAACCCCCTTTATTCTAGTTCTTAGATTCAGGATTGTCAATACCTGAAACACTAGGTTTTGGTTATTAAAAAGTCAAATCATAGAGAGGAGTAAAGACATGTGAATTGAAGTTGGTCTTAACTATAATAGGACTTTTAATAAAAGCGGTAAGTATACTTGTAAAGAATTCAAATGTGACAACAGTTTAAAAATACAATATGATGAGAACGCAGCAATTGTCATTGATCAAGAACGAAATTCAAAAGAAACTCGAGTTTTGGTGCAATTGTCTAGAAATTGAAACAGGTCGAAAGATTTAACTGGGCATTGGGGGTGTTTCACTATAGGAAATGTTTTCTCTTCCTTTTGTTAAAGTTTATTTATGGTCTATCATATGCTTGACCCCATTTCAGTCTTGAACAGGGACAGGGATTCTCCAAGGGGAACACGCCCTCTGTTGGTGAATAAGACCAAAAGGGTGTTGAAAACTTAAGACGGTTTTGAAGCTTAAGCCTTCATACTAGGTGTGTAACTTGGTTAAGTTAATCCGAACTTAATTCAAAAAAATCAGTGTTGAATTGAGTTTTTTAAAATTTGGATTGAACTTAGGTCAAAAATCTTTAACTTGAATTGAATTCAGGTTGGGATCGAGTTGAGGCTTTCGATTTGCGGGTTCAACTTGAGTTCAAACCGAATTTTAAAAATCAGGTTCAAACCTAATTTTTGTTTAAGCATTAAAAAAATACATATATAAAGGATTACGCAATAAAATATTTTGTATACATTCATCAAAAAACTTTTATAGCACTAGAGAGTACAAGTTTCCTAGTTAAACTGGATGTTAGAATAAAGAGCAAAAGAAGATGTTTAAGTTAAAATTTTACATCAGTTGTACACAAAAAAATATCTCCCTCTTCTTTTATATAAAAAAAGAAAATTTCATTTTTTTTTTACTCATTAAAAAAGAGGTGAGGGCAAAAGAAAGCACTTAGAGATCACCTTGATAGGAACTAGTGGCATCATGAGACCTATGACCACGTCCGTTACTTTTCTAAAGAACAAATCTAACTAAGCTAGCATAGCGATCGATCACTGAGCCCCAATATAGATTCTGAGACTCGGATTTCTAACCTCAGAGTGAGAAGTTCAGTCGATATTCCACTGAACTACCCAACTCGGTTGTTGAGCAAATTTCATGTTATTTGTGTCTTTAATGGACTTAGTTTTCATCCAACCTATGTGAGTTTAATAAAAAAATTAAAGGTGTTAACTTTTAAAAATTTAAATCTAACCCAAAAAATTGAAGCCGATTTAATAACTTGGGCTCAACCCAAGTCCATCCCGAGCCTAAGCAGGTAGGACTTGGGTTGAAGTCAGATTCGAATTAGACTCAAATTAAAAATTTTATAATTTTAATTGAGTTTGAGTTGACCTCTTAATCCGTCTAAATTACAACCCTACCTCAAAATGGATGACGTAGAAGTTGCCCAAAAACAAATGAGTACCAGCTGCTCTTTGAGAAACCCATCACCACCCGGGTCAGTGCTCCCTATAACACTTTTTGTTAATTTCATTAATGAGCAGATCACCAAACATTTATACATGAATGACCCTCTTCAAATAGTGGGTCTTATTCGAATATTAGTAGGTGACCTTCCTTTAAATGCAATTAACTGAAAGTATAGTAGAAAGGCAAGTCATAACTGGGTTTAACGCGGACATTGTATATGAGTTTAACAAAATTTTAACACGACACAATCTATTCTCGGTCCTCATTCTTCATGGACTGACAAGCCATTCAAAACTGGGATTTTTCACGATGGTTGGCGCTGAAGGCCCCGATTTTGCTCTAATTATTATAAAATTTAGGGGCGTTTAAATTTATGATTATTCAAAAATTTTGATCCTACCCTGTTTTACCCGATCTTACTGATCAGGTACTCGAAAGAATAGAGTAGGGTTAACGGAAGATCTTTTGATATTTCACAAAAAATCAATTAAAAATGCAAAATACCTATAAAATTTTCTTTATTCTTACCCTACCCTACCCGCATATAGTGTTTTATTGATATTTATGACTTTTTTATATATAATATATTGATGTTTATGACATTCTTGTTGTGTTTTATTGTAATTTTTGTATTATTGAATTTATTGTGTTTTTTTTAGTGATATTAATTTATTGTGTTAGTTAATTGATGTTAGTTACTGAATTAAATTGTTAAAATGATTCAAAAATTAGTAACTAAAAAATATGTGGTTATCCAACTTGCTACCCGATTCTTTTTTTGAAGGAATTCGAATAGGAATAATATATTTGATCGGGTAGGATAGGCTAAGAAAAAATTCCTCCACAAGTATCAGGTAGGAATATGAAATACCATAATTTTTATATGTAAAATAAGGTAAACACTCCTAACAAAATCACGCTAATCTCCGCCCAAGATGTTGGGCCTGTCTCTCTCAGGGCTGACTCGAAACTAAGTTTGGGCTTGTTGGTTGTTCGTAGATATTTGAATTTTCAATTAATCAAAAATAAATGGTCATTCGGAAGTCGGTATATGAAATTGAACTTAATTATCAAAAAATATATAAGAAAAAATATTTTGTAAAAAAATACACTTAGGACATAGAAAATTTTGCATACTTTTTTATTGTAAATAAGTTTTCTAAAAACAATTTTGAAAAAAAAGACTCCACATTTAATTATCTCTACAATACCCAATGTGTTGGGCATGATTTAAAGGGAGGCAAATAAAACCTATGAATAATGTTATAACCCTCATGATTGAAATCCCCCTAAATAATAACAAACCCAATCAGAGTAGTTTATTGGGCCTTTTGTTGAATTCTAGCCCGTATTATTCGATGGTTATGCAAAAATGATAGGTAAAAACCCATAACCATCTAAGCCCAAGACCACAATGCATACCAGTCCAATAAGCACATTCCTATGACAAACAAAACCAAAAATATTGACGCATATAAGTTCAACTACATATAGCAAGACCTTAAATTAACCCATCAAACCTGAACGTAACCCAACAGAGCTGAGAATGAACTATAAATTCAGGCATTTTTAAGTTTGAAACTTGGTAATTCCCTTAGAGTCGGACCAACCCTTATGAATTTCTTAATTTTAGTGTAGAGGATCTATCTTTGATCGAATAAGAGAGGAGATAATTAGGGGTATTCATGGGTTGAGTTATCCACATATTCCGTTACTCGCCCCAAAAAAAATTAGTTTAAAATTCGATATGCCCTATAATTACCCCGAGCCCGAGCCCGAGCCCAATATTTTTAAAATGAGGGCTTAAGTTTGCTCCCAAACCCATTACCCAGTCCGAAACCTGAGCCAAGAGCCCGCTTGCCAAGCCCAATCCGCCCACATAACCCTCGCCAACCTTCATTTGAAAATAAGTTATATTTTTAAACCATTAAATTTGAAATTTTAAAATAAGTCTTCTAATGTCATAATTTTAAATTTTAAAAATTTAGATACTATAAATAATGTATTATTTTATTTTTTATACATTAAGCATACAAATTTTAAAAGTTAGAGTAATGCAAATGATAGATAAGTAAGTAGGTGTCAACCTAATTGGGATATATTTATTCTATTAGATGTAATTCATTCCTAATCAAAAATAACATTATTTATTATTTTATTTTTATCCATTTTGACTCTATTTTTTATTCAAAAATATAATTTACACAAATATTAAGTTATAAAAATATTTATTATTTTTAAATGAAGTTGCATATAAAAAAACCCGCGAACAAGCCCGTCTAATAAGCCCAATCGTAATTTATATAGTTTTTTATACATTAAGCATGTGAATTGAAGTTGGTCTTAATTATAATAGGACTTTTAATAAAAGCGGTAAGTATACTTGTAAAGAATTCAAATGTGACAACAGTTTAAAAATACAATATGATGAGAACGCAGCAATTGTCATTGATCAAGAACGAAATTCAAAAGAAACTCGAGTTTTGGTGCAATTGTCTAGAAATTGAAACAGGTCGAAAGATTTAGCTGGGCATTGGGGGTGTTTCACTATAGGAAATGTTTTCTCTTCCTTTTGTTAAAGTTTATTTATGGTCTATCATATGCTTGACCCCATTTCAGTCTTGAACAGGGACAGGGATTCTCCAAGGGCAACACGCCCTCTGTTGGTGAATAAGACCAAAAGGGTGTTGAAAACTTAAGACGGTTTTGAAGCTTAAGCCTTCATACTAGGTGTGCAACTTGGTTAAGTTAATCCGAACTTAATTCAAAAAAATCAGTGTTGAATTGAGTTTTTTAAAATTTGGATTGAACTTAGGTCAAAAATCTTTAACTTGAATTGAATTCAGGTTGGGATCGAGTTGAGGCTTTCGATTTGCGGGTTCAACTCGAGTTCAAACCGAATTTTAAAAATCAGGTTCAAACCTAATTTTTGTTTAAGCATTAAAAAAATACATATATAAAGGATCACGCAATAAAATATTTTGTATACATTCATCAAAAAACTTTTATAGCACTAGAGAGTACAAGTTTCCTAGTTAAACTGGATGTTAGAATAAAGAGCAAAAGAAGATGTTTAAGTTAAAATTTTACATCAGTTGTACACAAAAAAATATCTCCCTCTTCTTTTATATAAAAAAAGAAAATTTCATTTTTTTTTTTACTCATTGAAAAAGGGGTGGGGGCAAAAGAAAGCACTTAGAGATCACCTCGATAGGAACTAGTGGCATCATGAGACCTATGACCACGTCTGTTACTTTTCTCAAGAACAAATCTAACTAACCTACCATAACGATCGATCACTGAGCCCCAATATAGATTCTGAGACTCGCACTTCTAACCTCAGAGTGAGAAGTTCAGTCGATATTCCACTGAACTACCCAACTCGGTTGTTGAGCAAATTTCATGTTATTTGTGTCTTTAATGGACTTAGTTTTCGTCCAACCTATGTGAGTTTAATAAAAAAATTAAAGGTGTTAACTTTTAAAAATTTAAATCTAACCCAAAAAATTGAAACCGATTTAATAACTTGGGCTCAACCCAAGTCCATCCCGAGCCTAAGCAGGTAGGACTTGGGTTGAAGTCAGATTCGAATTAGACTCAAATTAAAAATTTTATAATTTTAATTGAGTTTGAGTTGACCTCTTAATCCGTCTAAATTACAACCCTACCTCAAAATGGATGACGTAGAAGTTGCCCAAAAACAAATGAGTACCAGCTGCTCTTTGAGAAACCCATCACCACCCGGGTCAGTGCTCCCTATAACACTTTTTGTTAATTTCATTAATGAGCAGATCACCAAACATTTATACATGAATGACCCTCTTCAAATAGTGGGTGTTATTCGAATATTAGTAGGTGACCTTCCTTTAAATGCAATTAAGTGAAAGTATAGTAGAAAGGCAAGTCATAACTGGGTTTAACACGGACATTGTATATGAGTTTAACAAAATTTTAACACGACACAATCTATTCTCGGTCCTCATTCTTCATGGACTGACAAGCCATTCAAAACTGGGATTTTTCACGATGGTTGGCGCTGAAGACCCCGATTTTGCTCTAATTATTATAAAATTTAGGGGCGTTTAAATTTCTGATTATTCAGAAATTTTGATCCTACCCTGTTTTACCCGATCTTACTGATCAGGTACTCGAAAGAATAGAGTAGGGTTAAGGAAGATCTTTTGATATTTCACAAAAAATCAATTAAAAATGCAAAATACCTATAAAATTTTCTTTATTCTTACCCTACCCTACCCGCATATAGTGTTTTATTGATATTTATGACTTTTTTATATATAATATATTGATGTTTATGACATTCTTGTTGTGTTTTATTGTAATTTTTGTATTATTGAATTTATTGTGTTTTTTTTAGTGATATTAATTTATTGTGTTAGTTAATTGATGTTAGTTACTGAATTAAATTGTTAAAATGATTCAAAAATTAGTAACTAAAAAATATGTGGTTATCCAACTTGCTACCCGATTCTTTTTTTGAAGGAATTCGAATAGGAATAATATATTTGATCGGGTAGGATAGACTAAGAAAAAATTCTTCCACAAGTATCAGGTAGGAATATGAAATACCATAATTCTTATATGTAAAATAAGGTAAACACTCCTAACAAAATCATGCTAATCTCCGCCCAAGATGTTGGACCTGTCTCTCTCAGGGCTGACTCGAAACTAAGTTTGGGCTTCTTGGTTGTCCGTAGATATTTGAATTTTCAATTAATCAAAAATAAATGGTCATTCGGAAGTCGGTATATGAAATTGAACTTAATTATCAAAAAATATATAAGAAAAAATATTTTGTAAAAAAATACACTTAGGACATAGAAAATTTTGCATACTTTTTTATTGTAAATAAGTTTTCTAAAAACAATTTTGAAAAAAAAGACTCCACATTTAATTATCTCTACAATACCCAATGTGTTGGGCATGATTTAAAGGGAGGCAAATAAAACCTATGAATGATGTTATAACCCTCATGATTGAAATCCCCCTAAATAATAACAAACCCAATCAAGAGTAGTTTATTGGGCCTTTTGTTGAATTCTAGCCCGTATTATTCGATGGTTATGCAAAATGATAGGTAAAAACCCAGAACCATCTAAGCCCAAGACCACAATGCATCAGTCCAATAAGCACTAATGTCATTCCTATGACAAACAAAACCAAAAATATTGACGCATATAAGTTCAACTACATATAGCAAGACCTTAAATTAACCCATCAAACCTGAACGTAACCCAACAGAGCTGAGAATGAACTATAAACTCAGGCATTTTTAAGTTTGAAACTTGGTAATTCCCTTAGAGTCAGACCAACCCTTATGAATTTCTTAATGTTAGTGTAGATGATCTATCTTTGATCGAATAAGGAAGGAGATAATTAGGGGTGTTCACGGGTTGAGTTATCCACATATTCCGTTACTCGCGCCCAAAAAAAATTAGTTTAAAATTCGATAGGCCCTATAATTACCTCGAGCCCGAGTCCGAGCCCAATATTTTTAAAATGAATGCTTAAGTTTGCCCCCAAACCCATTACCCAGTTCGAAACCTGAGCCAAGAGCCCGCTTGCCAAACCCAATCCACCCACATAACCCTCGCCAACCTTCATTTGAAAATAAGTTATATTTTTAAACCATTAAATTTGAAACTTTAAAATAAGTCTTTTAATGTCATAATTTTAAATTTTAAAAATTTAGATACTATAAATAATGTATTATTTTATTTTTTATACATTAAGCATACAAATTTTAAAAGTTAGAATAATGCAAATGATAGATAAGTAAGTAGGTGTCAACCTAATTGGGATATATTTATTCTATTAGATGTAATTCATTCCTAATCAAAAATAACATTATTTATTATTTTATTTTTATCCATTTTGACTCTATTTTTTATTCAAAAATATAATTTACACAAATATTAAGTTATAAAAATATTTATTATTTTTAAATGAAGTTGCATATAAAAAAACCCGCGAACAGGCCTGTCTAATAAGCCCACCTAATAGGCTCACGGGTTGGGTTGCAGATAGTCTATCCAATAAGCCCGCCTAATAGCCCAAAAAAAATATCTCACTGCCCTAGCCCGGCCCGGTCCAGTCCAGCCCATGAAAACCCTTAAAGAAATTAATCGGGATGTATATAAATTTACTCAAACACCTCTAATCATGATACAAAAAAACAAAAATATCAAATATGTTGTTGACAAAACATGAATTGTTCACATCTTAAAATTTAAAGTTCAAATCTTGCAACAGACGTCTTAATTAAAAACACGAGCTAATAAAACATACTTTCATTGAGTAATTAGTAGGACATAGTTACAATTCATTTTGTCATTTGGGTCTTGTCTACATCAGGGCCTTAATGCTTCAACTAATTGTGAACTATCAACAAATTGATTATCATTTGAAACTGAATTCTTCTTGTTCCAGAGGGAACACAACCGTTAAATATAGGACCACGATCCACCATAGTAAATGCCCTGCCCTTCCCTTCCCTTCCCTTCCCTACCACATCAACTTGAAAATCATCATCCCATCTACTCTAATGAATTTTTATATAATATCAATATAAATATCTTGGTGCACCAAATATAGTAGCTCACCTACTCCCATCTTTTTCCTTCTTTATATCTTCGCATATACTTTTAAGATGGTTACTTAATTGTGACCAAAAATATAAATTGATTGATCAAATTGGAGAGGGAATTAATTAAAGTGTGTGTAAACTGATTCGAACACTCGTACTAACCGTTGAACTAAAAAAAAAAGAAATAGATATTCTAGTGATTGGGACTCATAACACTTTCCCTCCAACCCATAGTCAGTTTTAGGGGTGCAATTCATGTGTTTGGGACGAATTCAAAGTTCAATATGAATTTAAGTCAAATTTGGTTGAGATTTTTATTTTCCAGTCCAACATCATGTGAAAATTTTATTTTTTTGAGATCAAGAATTCAAACATTCCTCCCTCTCTT
>CAUOFW020002136.1:507267-524142 GCA_963454935.2 Ilex paraguariensis | reverse complement strand
AAAAAATAGACTTCTTACACATACGCCGAATATTATAGATTCGAGTCAAATTAAGTTCAAATTAATCTATCCAAATTAAACCTCTAATTAATCTAATCTTATTGGTCACGCTCCGTTTCTTGGGCCCAGGACCAACATTAATCTTCTGGATCTAGATCCTCTCTAATATATATATATTAATTTTCTTCTTAGTAAATTATACTGTAGGTACCACTTAAATATATAATAGGTCATCCACGAAGAAAAAACACTCCCAAGTAAAGTTGATAATCAAGTCAAGTTTATTGAACTCGTTTTTTTAAATAAGTTTAAAAAATTGTTCAAGTTCACTTGAATCGAACTCAAAACGAGTCATATTCGAATATTTACATATAAACGAGTCTAAAAAATTATTTAAGTTTGACTTATTTTTCCAAACGAGTTGAATCCGAGTTGAGNTATAAACGAGTCTAAAAAATTATTTAAGTTTGACTTATTTTTCCAAACGAGTTGAACCCGAATAATTCGATTCGATTATCGACCATACTCCATCCCGCGTCCTTGGGTTCAAACCAATAAAAGCAATTCCTATTTCCACAATAACCCTCGTAGATTAAAGTTTAATATAAACCAAAGAATTATTCATAATGTGATTCAGACTAGATTTGCTAATCAAATTGAATAAGGTGGTTGAATTTACAATGAAATCCAATACTGAGATTCACCCATAATTCAATAATGAAAAATAAATTTAACAGATAAATTTAATCCAAACAACAGTAATGGAATTATATCAGCACCCAATCAATCCCATGGTGTTTCATTAATTAGAAGCACAAGGCATATTAGCTGTTGATGATACTTGTTTTGTCATGGATTATTGATTAATTTAGACCCCACCTGTCAAAAGTTAATGATGTTATTAAAATTATGAATAGGACATTATGGAAGACAGTCCCACATTTACGAAGGTTGGTCAAACAAACAGCCGCATGTACCATTGTAATGTGTGATGGGGGACAGGTGGTCAAACTTTTTTTTTTTTTGTTTTATTCCAGTTCATGCGAGAATGACGTTGAATCAATTTATATATATTTTGATTAATTTTTTTTTTCTTATTTAGTCAAAGAGAGTCTATTCACGCGGTGATTTATGTATTCATCAGAGATAAATTTTTTATGAACTGATCTAAAAAAATTATCAAAATTTAAATACAAGGTGACTGAATTGTCAAAATTCAAATACGGTGTCGAATTTTTGCATTTTTATTAATTTTAATTTTGATTATTTGTAATTTTTTATTTTTAAAAAATTTAAAATAAACAATATACATATAATTTTATTAATTAAAAAATAAAAGTACAATACTAAAAAATGTTTATGGGAACAAAATAAACAATATGACCAACAAATTATTGGTCTACTAAGTAAGAATTCGAATTTTATCGTTTAATATTTGGGTTTAAATTTTCATAGTTACAATAATTGGTTGATGTTAAATTTACTTTTCAGCATTCACACCACGTAACGAGACTTTAGTTTCACTCCTGATTTAAGTACAATGAAATCTTTTATGCTCCATTTGATAAGAAGGATGCAAAGTAGAAAGAATATACTTTCTATCTTTCAAGGATGGAAAGTATGAAGGATACATTTTTCTTCTTTTGTGTTTGGTTGGATGGATGAAAAATAAAAATAACTATTTTTTTTTTTTAGTGCTGACTAAAATTAGGGGTGACAATAGAGTCGAGTCGTGTCATGTCAGATTTTTGTTAAATCATTACGAGTTTGTGTCGAATTTTAGTCAAACATAACTTAACTTATTTAACTAATTGTGTTGTGTCGAGTTGAGAGTTGACCTATTTATTTTCGTATCTAGTTCGAGTCATGTCATTGTGTTCATATGAAAAAAATGTATAAAATTTTTATTTTTTTAATTTTTTTGTTTGTTTTTATACATATTTTACCATTGTATTTTTATATGAAAATAAAGTATACATAAGATATATAAACAAATAAGATACATCTCAACACAAATAATTAACTTTCCATCAACTTTCCTTTTGATTTTGAAGGGATTGATTTTGGTGAGTTAGAAGGAAAGTTAATACATCGATTTTTCCATCTTTTCTACTTTTCTTCCTTACCAAATATGATGTTTTATTTATTCCTCTAATTTTCTATCCTCTTACTTTTTTATTATACCAAACGGAGCATTATAGATAATTGTATAGTGTTAAAGAATAATATTTTTTGACGAATATATATATTTATTTTAAATTTAAAAAGAAAGAAAGCGACAATACGACAACCACACCGCAATTAAGGAAACGATAACTTCCAAAGCCCCGAAACCTCTTGCGATAATCAAGGCGACATGTTGCCTCGATATTCTCACACGCCCATACTTACTTACACTTTGCCGTGCATTACAGCTAATTCTCAGTTCATTATATATATGTTTTGTTTCTTAATCTTGTCGCACGATAGTGCGATGTCACTCTTGTTTTTATGCTTTATTTGGTATCATAAAAAAAATTAAAAATAAAAAGATAGATAAAATATTATATTTTTTAAAACTAGAAAGAATATAAAAATTAATTAATTAATCTTTTTTTCAAATCACTAAAATTAATTCATTCAAAATTGAGAGAAAAATAAATACAAAGTTAATTGTATATATTAAAATGTATGTTATTTATATACATACATATATATATATATATAAAATATGAATCTATATTTTTTTTCTTCTTTCCACTTTTTATCCTACCAAATTTAAAAAAATTAATTCTTCCGACTTTTTATCTCTTCTAGCAAATACAAACGAAAGAAAAATTAATTATTCTCTTGAAAAATAAAAAATGTTTGACTCTCATTTTTCATTCACCCTACCAAGTACACCATTACATTTGAAGGTCGAGAATTTAAAAATCATCATCCCGTATGGATAATAGTGCCGATCAGAAAAATAAAAAAAAAAAGCTAGATTTAATTTATTAACCTAATTTCTTGACTTAATTCACTATGACATTTGAATTGATTGTGAGTCTCATTAAATATTAAAATTTAGTATTAATTCAATAATTTTAATAAAATTATATTATTAAATTAATAAATTATATCATTTTTTAGGTCTAAATAACATTATTTAAAAAAAAAAAAAATTCTTGCCGCGCATGCTTGTGTTGGACAAGTATTTGCATGCGCTACCCACCTTGTCACCCTTTGAGTGGGTTGACACACTTGATTACACTTTTTCTCCTTGAATTATAAGATTTGTGTTACTTTGTCTTTTTTAATTATTATATTTTTCTTATCATATTTTTAATTATAATTATTAATTTTACACTGCCTAAATAATTAATATTTGTAAGAAATTTTAAAAAAAAATTGTTTCACTTCTGAGCTCACATGTTGATATTTTTCTTTTCAAAAGATAAGGGATATTTACGTTTTGGATAATGTGAAATTATTTATTTTATTTTTTTTTGTCAATAATTAGAAGTGTTTGAAGTCAATTTATATGTCTTTTCTGGTTTGGCCAAAGACAAATCATCAATACTAGAATTATGGTAATCATGAGATATTATACCTCGTGACCTAATCGCAAAAGATTTTCAAACTGCAAACTCAGGACATTTGAATTTATAATTTGTCTATGTTACTACTTCAGTTACCCTTGGTCTTAATGTAAAACCAATTCAAGTAGTTGATAGGACAGTACGAGAAATTTAATAATTTAAGAGGCAAGATGAGATGAAAGTTATAGTTTAGGGGCAAAGTGTAATTAATCCATTGAGAAATCTTTATGTAAATTGATTTTGAATATTATGTAAATTTCAACAACAAAGAATTATTTTTGGATTGAGTTTGTTTTGACCCCTCCAATTGACACCTTTAACTATAGTAACTTAAAATAATAATTATTAGTCAATTTATCCCTGCTTGAAAAACTTAAACTAATTAAACAAGTAACTTACACGACATCCTGGCATCAACATGGTCTGACTCTGACCTAAATCCTTTTTTCGTATGGAATGGTCATATGAAAAGACAGACTAGAATAAGATAGGGAGATTGATGTTCATTAGGTACCATCTACATTGGAAACATACAGTGGGGTAATCAATAATTTGAGGAGAACAAGAACAAAAAATAATCATGACACTTTTTTATTTTGGACTGATTTCCAAGAGAATGGAATTTGATTTAAATTTTTTTTTAATTTGTATGAATATTCAACGAATTTTTTTTAACAGTCTATATCCAAATAAAATAAGTACTAAATGTTCGAACGGATCCGCCTGTTATTCGGAGTTGAATTTTATTAAATTACATTTTAGTTAGATTCTTTTGTATCAAGTAAATACTCATCATACATCCAAATATATGATTGTGATAGATCGGATTATATCACAATCAAATTAGGATTTAATCTATCAAAATTTAAATTCGTAAAATACGATATAATTGATTTGAACTTGGATAATTGGTTAAAGTTATCAATTCAAATTTAACTAATCAAATTTTGACTCAAATTGAATTTAAGTTAAATTCAATATGTCAAGAAACCTGATTTTAATTATATGAAATAATTCCATTTGAAACTCTAACCAATTTTTTTACAAATTTTTGTAGGGACAAGGTTTAAAAAATTCTTAGATTTTTTAAAATTTCAAAAAGACCCCAAAAATTTTGAAAATTTCAGTAGGGGCAATTGCCCTTGATTTTTTTTTATTCAATTGTCAGGGATATCTGGGCTAGCTTATGCATATTTAGACTAATCCTATATCCGGTCTGGTCAAAAGTAGATCATCTATACTTAGACTAGGGTATTCATGGGTAGCGTGTCTATATGCCGGGCCGAGTCTGGGTAATGTAGGGTTAAACCCTTACCTAGATGAATTATCAAGCGGGTCGGGTCAGGTTTCGGGTAGGAATAGGCTACCCTCAGCCCAACCTACCACTCACTGGGAAGGCCTTGTGGACGGGCGTTTTTTTACATATATACAATTTCATTTAAGATATTTTCAACTTAATATTTTTTTTGAATTACATTTTTAAAATAAAAATAAGTCAAAATGGACAAAAAGTATTCAAACAATTGGGTGGAAGAGTAGATGGGCTCATGGGCTGGGTTTTTGCGAACGAGCTCATGGGCGAGATAATTGGTTTGAGAGCAAGTCCAAGTTCTCTCTTGAAAGACATTGGACTCCTGCTCGGGTGGGCCAATTATTTTGCCTATCGAGCTTTGAGCCTACTTTTTTCGAGCCAGGTAGCGGGACTTATGGGCAACTCNCAAGTCCAAGTTCTCTCTTGAAAGACATTGGACTCCTGCTCGGGTGGGCCAATTATTTTGCCTATCGAGCCTTGAGCCTACTTTTTTCGAGCCAGGTAGCGGGACTTATGGGCAACTCGGCCTATGGACACCTCTATTCTTGATGGACAAATCGTTTATGGTCTGACCCTAAGAAATTGTCAAGATTCAAACTAAAGATTTCTGAATTTACAGCGCGTTTNCTTATGGGCAACTTGGCCTATGGACACCTCTATTCTTGATGGACAAATCGTTTATGGTCTGACCCTAAGAAATTGTCAAGATTCAAACTAAAGACTTCTGAGTTTACAGCGCGTTCTTTTTATCACTAGAACTACCTTTGGGATTAATTGCCCCCACCTTGTATCTACCCTTGGAAAATGGGTGGTGTCTCAAGCTCCGACTACTCTCATGTGCACTAAATATTGTTGTTCTTACAAAACTTACCAAACGATAGCATTTTATTTACTATCCTAAAATTAAAGGTTCATCATATTGCAACTCAAACTCATAAAAACGACATGGTTTTGTAAGTTTTGTAGCAACAAAAAGATTTTATTTGTACAACAGTGGAGTGATANTCGTGATCAAAGGCTGGTCCGACATGTTGTTGGCCACTGTTTAAGTGGGCGAGGAGGAGGTTTTCTGTTCTTTGGGGATGATGTTTATGATTCTTCACATGTGATTTGGACACCAATGTCACGTGATCACTCGTAATGCCCAGTTCTTGGAAACCCCCCCCCCCCCCCCCCCCCTCACCCAAATGTGCCTTCTCTTCCTCTATGCCATGATTGTAAACCACTGTTACCAATCCTAAGCAATGCATATGACTACGTGGGCTCCAATAGGCACCAAATGAGGCATCTTCATCACCTACTTTCTCTTTATAATTGCAAACAATATATATAAATAGGCAGGATCAAGTATGCCATTATGTTCATAATGTCACAAATTTACTTGCTATTACTGGTTAACACACTTCCTGCGTATTATTGGTTAGTCTCTCTCTCACAAGTTTTTCGATTAGTAACAGAATTTACAAAAAGTTTTGTTGCATATTTACAATTCTAAAAATACGTGGTCTTAGNATAATGTCACAAATTTACTTGCTATTACTGGTTAACACACTTCCTGCGTATTATTGGATAGTCTCTCTCTCACAAGTTTTTCGATTAGTAACAGAATTTACAAAAAGTTTTGTTGCATATTTACAATTCTAAAAAAACGTGGTCTTAATTTTTTGTAGTCCTGTTCTCTGGTGATGTATTTGTAAACATTGGGTGTGTAGGTGTCAATGCGATGATAATAATTTATCTGTGTTGAAAATAGTAGATTGATTCCTATTCATAAGGTTCACAAGTTTGAATTCGTGCTAGTATGTAAGTTTTAATTCTATTGAGAGTTTGATACAGTGAAAAACAACATTTTAAGCAGACATAATAAAATTCCACCGAACCATATAAGTTCTTATGTTCAATGTTATTAACTGTGTGTATCAAAGATAAAGAAAGAGAAGAAGAAAAAAACTGAGTGGGGGTAGCTGGAGTTATCATGTGTGTGGTGTGAGAGAGAAAAAAAAATATCATGGGGGGGAGGGGGGAGGGCCGTTAATATGGGTGCTAAGTAGGGTAGGGATGTGTATTGTTGTAGTTTGTCAAGGGCTTTTTGCACTTTGTATTGAAAAATTTTAAGATTCTCATTTTGTATCATCAAAAATTAAATTTCTCATATTGTATATTTAATGTATCAAAAATATTGTAATGTGATCATTTTGTTAGCTTTCGTTTTTTTTTTTTTTTTGTCAAAAGACAACATCTTGACACACTAACGAAAAATTAACAGAAATGTTACATTGCATCACTTTTAATACACCGAGAGTGTAGTGTTAAAAAATTTATTTTTTGAGGGTATAAAAGTAAAAATCTTGAAAATTTTCATACTGCAAAGTGTAATCTTCCCATATGTCAATAACACCACTATTAACAGAGTACTATCTAAAATAAATTTATAAATTATCAAAAAGTAAAATGATATTTTAGAAAATTAGTAAGGTATCTCTATAATTAGGGCAATGGATAAAGGGTGTCACCGGTATTCATCCTAAAATAAAAGGCAAATGAAACAAGTAAATGTAAACTTCCATTAATTCACTAAAAGAAATAAAAGTATACAAGAGGGCCTTTTAACTCTTTATAGTGATCTTTATCTCTTATTTTTAGGTTTTTGGATACCTAGGTTTGACCTAGTTGCACCCTTCTTTTTGGCCTTCCCATCAGCTTTAATTTTTGATGATTTTGTGATTAAATCCAAAGTGGACACCATGTTCCTTTTATTTTTTTAATCTTATGCAAGGCTAGTGATGAATTATTTTCAATATATATCCCTTGGATTTTATTAATAACAGTTTAAACTGTTAATTTTTTTCTCTACTGTATATGAATTTCAATGTTATTTACTACGTATAATAAAATCATATCAAATCACCCAAAAAAATAAAAAAAATAAATCCTATATTGAAGTTAATCTGAATCTTATATCCAATCACCCGAGCTGGTGGTCTAATAGTAAGTCGTATTAGTTTAAGGTCATACTTGACTCCATGTAGTTATCAATTAGAGTTCAATTTACAAAAATAACACATTTTATTGCTCTGACTTTGGTGGTGATATGGTGATGGACTGCCTTTTCGGGTTAGTAACTATAGTTCAAATCGGACATTTCACAGTGTAGGACTCTCTTGATCACGCCCATAAAAAATTACTACCTAAGGGTCGCCCTTCCCCTTCCTTAACTATCAAAAAAGAAATCTTATATCCTTTACATGTGATGAAGGGTCCCAACAATAACTCTTTAGGCAACAACTTGGGACTAATTGAAGGAAGAAAGAGAACATTCCCTGTGATAAAAGTAAGAGAAACCTTCTTATTTTGATTCCGTATCTAATCTAATCAACCGTTTGGTCCATGGGTGATGCTATTATTTGTCATGTGGGACAAGGTTCCGTGACCTAATATCTTGTCAACTGGTCCTACAAATAAACAATTTGTATGGTGTGAAGGTTGACAACTTTTAGGGTTCTAATCGGTGGCATAGTTTTGTAAATAATTTGGGATCATTTCAAACAAAAACTCATTGAATCTTCTTGTTCTGTCAAATCGAATTTCAGCACTGACTCAATTTTGAAATTCGTTTAACGTAAGAGTTGAGTTCAAGCAATCGTTTATTTACGCGCACTAAAACTTATCAACACACGTGCGTATGTATAAAAGTACTAGGGTAAATTATATCCATATTTCTCTGAAGTTTGGTTAAATAATAAATGGACCTCCTCTTGTTTGGAAAATTACATTGACCTTTTTATGCTATAATTGTCTGTAATAAATTCACGCAACCGTTAATAATCATTAGAAGGCAACTTAATTTTTATAAATATCAAAATTACTCTTATTTAGATTGTAGACAACCAAAGCCCATTGCTAAACATATCATATTCATATTATTAGTTTCCAAACAATTACACCTATTAATTGTAATATGTTATTACATAATTAATTTTATCTCTAAATTAAAGTTTGAATTTTGGGTACAAAATTAATTGTATTAATGGAATTGATTTGAATTTTGAGATAAATTTAGCTTAATTAATTGAATTGATTAGATTTGATCTGAATTTGATATAAATATGATTTTATTAACATAGCCAATTAGATTTTGTATGGGTTTAAGGACAAAATTACACTTAACTAACAAAATTAATTAGTTTAGATTTGAACTCGAAGATAAATTTAAATAAATTATAAATTGATTATATTTGGCTTTGGTTTTGGTATAAAATTTATTTCAGTAATTCAGTAAAAAACTTTCATTTATATTTTGTGTTTTATTGTGGCATGACATGGTATGGTATGATTGGATCTGACAAAACTAAACTAACTAAAGGTTAAAAAGTAGAGATTTTTGGATCAAGGAAAATATAGTCACTTTTTTATTTTTGTAACTGACAGGGAGGTCGGTGTTATTTCTCATGTAAAAGGAGGTGGATGTAATTTACCAAGGCAACATTTCATTTGTATTTACAAACTTTGCGATGTTATGCATAAATGCGTAGAGCTTGATTTCAAATAAGAGTCGAAACTCAAGTTTAAGTCCGAATATAATCTCAAACTCGATTTATTTCATCAAACAAGTCTAGTCAAGTCCGAGTTTACTGAAAAAATGACAAGTCGAGTTACAGGATATTTGAAACTTGTCGTAAACCCTAACAGTATGGTGTTCGGTTTAAAATCATTTACACTACTATCACTTGGAGGACATAATGAAGAAACATCAATATTAGTGGAACTTATTTTGTTGACATAATTCACTATGATCTTTGAATTGACTATAAACTTTATCAAACATTAGAACTTAGTATTGATTTAATGATTTCACTAAAATTACCTCACTATATTAATACATTAAATCAAATTTTTAGATCTAAATAAGATTACTCACCAAAAAAAAAAAAGGGAAAGGGGAATCGAAGCAAAGGAAGGGAAGAGGTTAATAATGCAAACAACNTTAAAATCATTTACACTACTATCACTTGGAGGACATAATGAAGAAACATCAATATTATTGGAACTTATTTTGTTGACCTAATTCACTATGACCTTTGAATTGACTATGAACTTTATCAAACATTAGAACTTAGTATTGATTTAATAATTTCACTAAAATTACCTCACTATATCAATACATTAAATCAAATTTTTAGATATAAATAAGATTACTCACCAAAAAAAAAAAAAAGGAAAAGGGGAATCGAAGCAAAGGAAGGGAAGAGGTTAATAATGCAAACAACCTTAAAGTTCACTCAAAACAACCTTTAAATTAGGGCAATACTTTTCACATTCCCTACTTATGTCTACTTTTTCTCTTCTTTTTTTTTCTGTCAACGAAGGACGTTAATTAGACCCACCACCACCTTGACTCCAGTCACTTCCCACCACTCACGGCTTTGATTATAAAAACACAAACATGCTTGTCAAATTATTGCATTGTCACGTTAGTGAGGGTGATCTAATTATCAAGAAAAATCAATTTTTTTCTTTTTTCTATTTTTTGGTTTTTTTTCCATCAAACACCTTAAGAGTAAATTACACATATAACCCTCAAACTATTACACTTATGTCAATTAAGTCTCTGAATTTTTGTTTTGTATCAATTGAGCTAATGAATTCTCTAATTATGTCAATTGAACCCTTCTGTCTGCCAACATTATAATGTGCTACTCACATGACCATATAACATAAAAAGAAAAAAAAAATTCAATTGACACAATTAGAGATCTCAAGTGCTTAGTTGACGTAGAAATAAAGTACATGGGCTTAATTGAGACAAGAGTTATAATTTAAGAGTCATACGTATAGTTTACTCCAACTCATTTGTGTCACGTGTGGTACACTTTGCCACATTTGATTAAAAAATTTAACGGAAATAGATAAAAGACCTCAACTGACACAATTAAAAAGTTCAAGAGTTCAATTGACACTAAAAAAATTCAAGAACTTAATTGAGGCGAGAATCATAATTTAAAGTCTATATGTAGAGTTTACTCAACACCGTAATGATGGTTGATCCAAAAAAACACCATAATGATGATTAAGATGATCCTCCTTAATTAACTTACTCACTAAAGGTTCTGATTATAATGGACCCCTCCCCTTGTCATTCTGTTGTAACGAAACAAACAGTTAGCAGTTAGTACAGTTTTGAATCTAGCTCCATTAACAACAAACCAGATTTAAAAGATGGTGACCCTTTTGAGTATTAAAGTGGTATAAAGAGGTGGTATTAAGAAAATAGTACATGAGACTCATCTTATACGTTATTTGTTTGACTTTTTATAGTCAGTATTATTTTCTAGATCGTAATACCGACCCGTTATGAACAGTAGTTATAATGCCTTGTAGAAAGTCTTAATGAATACCACCTAGGGGTGGTATTATATTCTTGGTATAAGTATTATAAACTAAAAAATCTGAAATGCCTTCTGGAACAATTCTTATATAAAAGTCTAGTCGTAATTTTTGACTTTTTAAAGGTTAAAATTGTCTTTTAAATTGGTTAGCCACAATTGCTAATTTTTTTAAATAGATATTACACAGATAATATTTATGATAAACAAACAAGGAGAATGATAGGATTATAGTTTAACAACGGATATGATATACTATTGAATTGAAGTGAAATTGATATAAAATCTTATACCACATAAATTTTATACTCGAAACAAACATGTCCTATAGATATAATACAACACAAGTCAATCTTACCATAATTTATATAGTTGTTCGTGGAAATTTGACACTAACTCGACATGGATACTGATTATATCATGCTTGAATTATATATATAATCTGTGGGTTAAGAATTCGAAAGTTATAAGAGGCTCATAGTCTACTTTTATTATAAGTTTTTTCTCCTTACTCTCGTATATGGTCCTTTCCTCGCTAAAAACCTAGAGAGAGAAAGAGTGTTGGAACATAGCTTTGATATTATTTGTTAGTTTTGCATTGAGAATAATTAATATAAATAATACTTTTGGAAGATAGAAATTCAAAAATAAGAAAACAATAAAAATATGACACAAAAATATAACGTGGTTCGATACATCATACATACCTTAGTATATCATACCTACATTCACGGACCAAGAATCTATATATTGAAATATTATTCACTAAAATCTGGTCATCTGATAACAAATTATATAACACACATCTCTATTTATAAGGATAAAATACTTTAATCCAAATATATTCAAATATAACTTGACTTTTATGCTTCTTATTACATGTCTAATATACCAATTCATGGTATATTAAAATTTTTCTGATATAATCTTATTCTATATAATATTTTTACATTAATTACCTAATAAATTTTTCTTTATAACAATTAGAGAATTTAGGACAAATTCGAGAGAGAGAGAGAGAGAGAGAGAGTCAAACTGTTTCCTGGGTGTAAAGAGTGTCAAGATTGTCTCGTTGCATGCTTACTTTCTGATTTCTGTAAATATAATTCCAAGTTTTGGCGCCGAAAGAGGCCAATTTCCACACAAACCTCATTATCCAAATCTCTCTTTCTCTCTCCTTTTTACTTTACTTTTTTTTTTTTCTCAGTTGAAAGGAAAAGTTGCTGGCTTAGCATGCCATCTCACTTTGAAGGANCAAACCTCATTATCCAAATCTCTCTTTCTCTCTCCTTTTTACTTTACTTTTTTTTTTCTCAGTTGAAGGGAAAAGTTGCTGGCTTAGCATGCCATCTCACTTTGAAGGCTTTGACAGACTTACGCACCACATTAGCAAGTGGAGAACACAGTTTTTCCCCACTATACCACTCAAAATTGAGATTCCGTTTAATACATATTTTTTTTAATACCTTTTTTATAAATCACCTATTACGCATTTTAAATACTATATAATTAGGTCCTTCATTCGTTAATGATACGTGATTTATCAAGAAAAAAATTGAAAAAAAAATCTATTAGAGAGGATCTGAATCCCGCTCTCCCTTATGTTATTTTTTGATCTGGGTCAATTTATCGGATAATGTTATGGAACCGAAAATTAAAAAAAAATAATTATCGAGATAAATTAGGAGAATGACCCGAAAATTGGACCTCATGTAGAAATAACCTATTACAAAAGTTCAAATGAAAATATTTCAGGAATGACAAACTTGGAATCCTAAATTCAACTACCAGAAGCAAAAAAAACCTATAATTTATATGGGTAACTCTTGAATAACGTACGAGTAAAACTATATTTATTATAAAATAAAAGTATATTCAACAGTGCACATCTTAACCATGACCTATTTCAAAAAAAATCTTGAAAATGTTCCAATCAAAACCTGTTTAAACCATTATTATCCCATTACAACCGTTGCCCGCCGCAACCACCCACCACCACCTGTCGTCACCCACCACTGTCACCACTCATTGTCACCCACCCCTACCGCTACTGCCATTCGCACCCATCGCCACCGTCACCCACAAGCTCTTATCGTCACCCACCACCCCTCATACCCACCACCGCCACTATCACAATCATCGTCATCGCTTTAACAGCATCGCCATCACCTATTGCTGCCATTACTATGATCATCACTCAAAATCCATTATCACCATCACCGTTTTCATCTCACCATGGTCTTCGTTATCATCCACCACAACCATCTCCATTTCCCTCCACCCCACTAACACTGCTCATTTTTATTACAAATCGATACTTAAATTTTTTTTCTCTTATTTATGTTTGTAATTTAATTTTGGGTGTGAATATAAATATTTGTAATTAATAATTTATTATTATTATTTTGTGCCTTCAAATACGGCCAATAAACAATATTTATTATAAAATAAAAAAATATTCAATAGTGCACATCTGAACCATAACCTATTTCAAAAAAACTCTTAACACCTGTTCAAGCATATTTTATTGTAGACTACATGTGTGTTGTGTGAATTTTTATTGTGTCAAGTTTAATAGTTTGATTTAAAGTTTATGTGTTTATATATGTATTTGTATTTAGATTATTTTATAAAGTAACAATAAAGACACTTTACAATAGAAAACTTGTTTCGATGACAAGTTTATTAGAGAGCTTATTTCGTTTTTATTTTTCAGTGATAAATTTATTCATTTGTTTTCTTGATTTGTTTTGGGTTTTGATAAGAATTTTTTTTTTATTATTTATTAAAGGGATATCTATATTATGAGGTGAATTTAATTATTAATAGAGGTATATATAAAGGATAGACTTATTAATTTGATAATAAAAAATTAAATAAAATAAAAATAAATACNAATAGAGGTATATATAAAGGATAGACTTATTAATTTGATAATAAAAAATTAAATAAATATTTTTGAGGTTAAAATAATTTCACCCTATAAAAAAATAAACTATTTATTTATTCAAGATATTTTTGTACCTTCCATACGTGCCCACCCTTTAGGCAGGTAGGCACGTCCCTACCACTTCCTCTGCTTTTCATTTATTTTACTGCGTACGTAGTAAAGTAATTATTAAAAATCTCGTACTTTCAGATTTTCATTAAAATCAACCAATTAATGTATCGATTTCGTACCTACCGGGAAAAAAAATAAAATAAAGTGAATTTGGAGTCCGCGAGAAATGGCGCCAAAGGTGCGCCGTCTAATGCCGGCAGTCTGAAAACGACCGGTCGTGCTGGTGCAGCAGAAAACGTTGGCCGTTAAAACAAACGGAAGGTAGGTTTTGAACAAGGATAATGTACCATAAAGTCAAGCCGAATCTCCAGCTATATATTATGCCACGTCACCACTAAATACAGATTCCAGATCCTTTGTTCACATGTAGAAGTAAAGCTCCGTTTGAAAGATTTGACAGGAACGATGGAACATAAAAGGAATAGAAAATAGAAATGCTATATTTTTTATCGGCCAAGAAAAAAAAATATGAATGATATATATTTTTTTATTTTGTGTTTAATAAGATAGATAGAAAATAAAAATAATTAATTTTTTTTTTGTAATTGGTGAGATGAAAAAAATATTTTTTTTTATTTTTAAAGTTTTATTTTAAAAAATAATATAAATATATATTTTATCATTGTACTTATATATATGAAATTAATGTATACATAATATGTAATTAATAAATATAATATATGTATATATTAAATGATATATAGACAAATAAAATATATTTCAACATAAATAAATAATTTTTCATCTACTTCTGTTCTACTTTTCAAGGAATTAATTTTGGTGAGTTGGAAAGAAAGATCAGTCATTCATTTTTGGGTCATTCATCAATTTACACCCTCAAAGATCAAAAATCTCATTTTGCACCCTCAAAGATAGAAATTTGTATCAATGTGCACCCTAAAATTAAATTGATAAATTATACCTAGATCCCCTCATACTTGTCACTTAATCATTTAGACCTCTTCACATTTAGAATATTACTCCTACATCTTATGACATTTGTGCACGTATAACACGTAACCCATTTTCATTTATATCTATTAATATAACTGTTAAAAAAATATAATTTTATCATAATAAAAAATTATAATTTCATATTACCCTTTATTTTATGGGTTTAATATATTCTAAAGTTCAAAATCTAGTTTACCATTTGAATGTCTAATAAAATGTAAATATTTATATAATGTTTTTCATATTACCTTTTATATAAATATCTACATTTTATTAGACATTCAAATGGTAAGCTTGATTTTTAACTTTAGAGTATATCGAATCCACAAAATAAAAGTCATGAGATATATCGAATACACATGCACAAACGTCATGAGATGTAAGGGGAATATTCTAAATGTGAAAGAGTTCAAATGATTAAGTGACAAACATGAGGGGATTTAGGTATAATTTATCAATTTAATTTTAGGTGCACATTGATACAAATTTCTATCTTTGAGAGTGCAAATTGAGATTTTTTATCTTTGGGGATGCACATTGATACAAATTTCTACCTTTGAGGGTGTAAATTGAGATTTTTGATCTTTGGGGATGCAATTTGAGATTTGAACAATCTTTTAGGGTGTAAAATGAGATTAACTCTTCATTTTTTCATTCTTACCAAACATGATATTTTATCTATCTCTCTAATTTTTCATATTTCCAACTTTTCATCATACCAAACGAACCATAAGTGGCGTTAAAAAAAATGTATAATATAAACGAATTGAAAATTCAAACGTTCTGAGTTCAAATATTATTTGTCATGAATATTGTAGTTTTGATGTAGATGATCTGTTTTTGACAGAATTACAGAAAGAATTAATCGAATTGTATATAAATTGACCCTTTACTAACGACCTTTTAGTCTAGGAGTAATATTTACCTTGTGAAAGTTTTGTCTTCTTGAAATCAAGGGTTCAAATCCCCCTCCTCCTCTCCCCCCAAAAAAAAGTATATAAATTAACCTGAATACACTCCTAACCATTAAACAAAAAAAAATTATATTTATTCAAATTTGTGTAAACTAAATTACTTGAAAGAATTTCACGGACTCTATCGTTACCACCCAAAATCACTATAAATAAATAAATCTTAATTCTCAAAAATTTTACCCGTTTTCTTATTAAATTCACGGGTCACAATAAAAACTACCAAGTTGCAATTGACTAGATGTATGAGGTTAGGGGTATTTTTATTTATATGAATTTTAAATATACTAATAATTATAATTGAGTAGATGTACGTGGCTACGGGTATTTGTTTTCGGGGCTTGTTGCATTTTGATTGCTTTGTTAGGTGGCTTATCGTATCAAAAAACATACATAAGTGGTACTCACATTCCTTAGACAGTGGTTCCAACATGTACAGCCCACAATAATGAGTTGGAGAGAAATAAACATTTGTAAGGAAGCGGCCTAATCAAGAGACAGTCAATAACTGGACGGACTTATTGTCTTATACAGCTCACATTCACATTATTTTTATCAGATCTATTGACTCTTATACATGCAGTAGCTAAACAGATAATAAAGTTTTTTTTATTTGTATTTTTTTTTTTTT